>JANHFP010004518.1:37318-49229 GCA_032468135.1 Calamaria suluensis | reverse complement strand
TTTCTGTTTTAATTCAGGCTGTAAACCGCCCCGAGTCTACGGAGAGGGGCGGTATATAAATTTAATAAAATAAATAATAAATAAATAAATCTGAAAAGGTGTAGCCAAAAACACCCTCTTCTTCCATAGAGTAGATCTCACTATGATGTGAAGGGGATGGAGAGTGATGATCTCTAGATCAGTAGTAGCTGGCAGTATTGCGTGCTGTGAAAGATTGGCGAAGACTTCCATGGGATGTTCTGGAATGTCCAATGCCTCGTTGCAACAAGGCTGAATCAATCCCTTGAGAAATGGATTGTGTTATTAAATCCTGTATTTCTTTAGAGAGATTAGTGGAAGAGAGCTCCTCAGGCCTTAAACCGGCAGCTGTTGGTGTAAATGTAGCTGAAGGTTTTGCTGATCTGTAAGGGAGATCACTAGCCTGTCTAGGCTCAACTTCCTTAGTAGGACCCATAGACATATCAACCTCCTCCTGAGCCTCGATGGAAGGAGGGGGAAGGGGACCAATCGTAAGCAGCAGAGTGATGAATTTGTGCTGAAGTTTGAATTGCTGGATTGGTATGAGAACCCACGCTGCTAGAGGGACTGATGTCTCTAACGACCCGTGCCTGTTTCTGGGCCTTGGCAAATTGTCTCTCTAGTGCCCTTTCTCTCCTTAAGGCGTCCTTGTCAGGCCCCTTGGTTGCTTTAGATGATTTTGATCTGGTGGTAGTGGACCTGGACCTGGATCTGCTTCTTGTGGG
Organism: Calamaria suluensis; assembly: GCA_032468135.1. NCBI lineage: Eukaryota > Metazoa > Chordata > Lepidosauria > Squamata > Calamariidae > Calamaria > Calamaria suluensis. The sequence continues at coordinate 48,486 of JANHFP010004518.1, read as the reverse complement.
ATCGGCAGATTGCTTAGTAGTGTCCCTGATAGGGGACACAGACCTACTGCGGTCAGCCATGATCCCTTTCTGAATTAACTGCTATGCCTTGGTATTGGAAGAATTCAGCAGAAATTATTTTTCCTTCTTTCCCTTTAAAAAAGATGGTGGCCACCAAAAGAAAAGTGAAACCGAAAGGAATAGGCAAGGCAAAGTGCTTTCGATCTGGCTGAGCTGCTGCAGAATCGACGAAACGAAACCAAGCTTTTGAGACTCTGCTCTCGCTAGAGTGGAAAGGGGGGGTAAAGCGAGCTCGTCACAACGGTTCTGAAAATACCCCCAATCTGATAATTAAATCCCCTGTGCTGTGGAAAGAGTGGGAGGCTAGCGAGATCGTTGCCACATCTCTGAAAACCACCTCCCAATTTAAGCGTCCGAGCGCGAAGCCTGTCAATACGGCTTCTTACCACGTTTGCTGATGAATTAAAAGGTCCCCAGATTGCAGAGAGCGGTGCGCTGATCAGCTGGGCTGTATCGGGCCACCGCTGCCGTGCCGCCGCAAGTATCTGTGGTTGTCCCAAGTGTTTTATTAAGTTGGAGAGGTTTTGAAATTTCTGTGGTGAGTTGCTGAGAAGAAAAGTCCAATTTAGTGGAGTGATGGGAAACGAAGTCTCTATAGGCTGGACTGAGTTAATGAACTGGGCTACAATGAAGGCAGCAGGAAGAGGAGGAACCAATATTCAAATTTTAACTCAGTCTCTGGCCAATAGGACTTAGTAATCACCCACTGCTTTGGACTCTCCAAGCAGCCCAAGGGAGAGTGACAGGGTAGGAATGGACTTCTAACCCAACTCCCTTCTCAAATGAGAGACCCTATACCAGTGGCCTCCAACCTTTTGGGCACCAGGGACCGGTTCCATGGAGAAATGTTTTTCCACAGACCAGACGAAGCGTGGTTTTGTGTGCCATCTGCATCCTGTGGATGGGGCCTTGCTTGCATGTGCAGATGGGCTTCTGGCATAGGGACTGGTGCTGACCGGTGGTTGGGGACCCTGCTCTATACTATTCCAGACTAATGTCTGTCCATCTCAATCCTCCATTGAATTCCATTTTCAAGTGGACTTCACAGTGCAATCTTAATTTCGAAGTAAATATCTGGGACCGAGCCGTTTAGAGCCAGTCTTTCTCCTTTCATGCTGCTCATGTACCCATGGTCAAGGTAGCCATTTATTCCCCAATCACAAATACGGGTTGGGCAGGTTACTAGATAAGGCAAGGGTAAACAAAATGATTTTTTTCATGCTGGCCATGCTGTCAAAGAGAAAATTGAACCATGCATGGTTTTTAGTGTGGCTTAAACCACCTTTAAGGAAATAAAAATCCATATTCTTTATGTGATTAATAAACTTTCCCTTGTTACTTTTGGAATATCTCTGAGGGTTTTGGGCACCGTATGCCATGGTGGAGTTGTGCCCTCTGTCCTGGAATAGTTCTAATAGAGCTGGGACCAGCTCCCACCAAGGATACAAATAAGTTGCCTTGAGCAGTTAGTTCTCTCCTTTGTGCTTCTTTTATCCACTGCTGTTAAATGAGACATTTAACCTCCTCTGGAAGCACTAATGGCATAAGACTGTAATGCACATCCTTTAAAAACTTTGGGAAGGCAACTCTGACTCCTCATCACTTTGGCTGGGTCCCGTCTCATAAATTTCCAGATTTGGCTCCAGCTCTAAATCCACAAAGGAAGGCAATTAACTATTAACCAGTGGAACACTTGCCTTCAGAAGTAGTGGTTGCCCCATTACTGGAGGGTTTTAAGAAGAGACTGGAATGGTATCTGGTCTTCTCTTGACCAGGGGGCCTCCAAGGTCCCTTCTAGTTCTCCCAAAGGTGTTTTTTCAAGAGGCAACTGGACTTTGTTTTTTCTTTGAAAATGTTTTCTCCTTCTTCTTCTTCAGCTTTGATTAGATGGTGGGGAATGGAAGGATTTATACTTCTTGCAGATAGCTGGTCATTGACATTCTTTTACAGAGTCATTGAGGCCAGCTGGAGGTTTATCTGTGTCACTTGATTAGTGCAAATGGGTGTGTAGCCTTCCTGGAAATGCTGAAAGGACTGTGTTGTAGAGTGGAGACTTCCAGATCTATTATTCTAATTCTATGTTAGTTCCCCTGTTCACTGAATCAGACCTGTCTCTCAAAGGAAATAAATGGGCACAGCTTACAAAACTATTAGCCGTACAAATGAATGCCTTTGGAAACAATTTTCAGTAAAACTAGTCAACTCTGCTAGAATTTACAGCCATCCACCCTGCTTTGATTTTACTGAATTCTATAAAGTCAAACTGCTGCCATTGCACTTCTTGCAGAAGGCTGAATTTTCCTGGTTCTTTTCATGGATGATGCCATTCCTGTTTCCTATTCTTGGTGCAGGTTTGAGCTACTGTAGTACCTACTAGCTCTGGAAAAAAGCTCAGCTCGGTTTGCAACAGAGGTCTTGTCACATGAAGTTTTCAGAGGCCGTTCTTATCCCTGTCCCATGTCATGCTTACAACGTTAAGAAAAGCCTCGGAAAGCTTTTGGTATTGTTGTAAATCAGATTCTACAAGCATATCAGGAATGCCTTCCTACTGTTTTCTAACTATTCCTTATACCTAAATTCCAGGAAGAAGCAGAGGTCACTTAATTGAAACTATTACCTCTACGTATATGGAATGTGTGTGGAAAGCCAGCAGCTTCATGTCAGAGCTGTTTTATGGCATCACATGACACCCAATAACATGTGTGCTCTTGCGTGCTCCCCTTCCCAGTTCCCAAACAGCAACAGAGGTTGTGCCTTAGATTGCCCAGGCTGACTGTCAAGTGAATGATCCTAGAATCAAAGGGCTTGAATGATCACTATACTGCCGCAAACATTTAATTTTTAAATAATAGGTGTGGAAGGCATTTCACTTTCAATTGTACTTTCATTACTGTAACCAGCTCCTCGGTTATGCGAAAAGTGTTTCTAGGCAATCCCCAACTGTGTCAGTGTACGCGAGAGTTCATGAACTGGAATGGACATGGTAACAGGTCAGCGAATGGGGACTGTTTGGTGGCCCAGATGGCTTGCTCGGAGCCTGGGCGTGGCTTAGGTTCACTGATCTGTATATGAGAGTTGCTTTGTCCTTGCAATATAGCCTCTGCATTATATAGCTTATTCTGAGTTCCAGTTCTGGCTTCTGATGCACGGGTATTGTATACATGCAATATATTTGCATATATATTAATGTATATAGCAAAATATATTACTGTATATAGCAAAGTTTCTTTTATACATGAATCCTGCTGAACTATTTGCTTGCATGCTGGTTGGATTGCTGCAAACTCTAACAAACTGACAACCATAATTGAGGCCAACATTTCTGTGGGTAAGTGAGGCAATTGTTAAGTGAGTTCTGTCCCATTTTAAACCTTTTTTTGCCACAGCTGTTAAGTGAATCACTGCAGTGTTAATTGAGTCTGTCTTCCTCACTTGATTTTGCTTGTCAAAAGTCAGCTGGAAATGTCGCAAATGGGGATGACATGAGCCCAGGACAGTGCAACTGTCGTAAGTACATGCCAGTTGCCAAGTACCTGAATTTTGATCATGTGATCTTCTTAGGGATGCTGCAACATTCATAAGTCTGAAAAGTGGTCATCAAGTCATTTTTTAAAATGCCGCTTCAAACATTAGCTAAACCAACGGTTGTAAGCCAAGGACTTTCTCAGGTATTCTCAGGTTCGGGGAAGCAGAGCCCTCCTATAAAAACAGGCCCAGCTAGGAAAACTAATCCTGAAGGTCTTCCCATCATCAGTTCAGCACCTCTGAGCAAGACTTGTTGTACTGGGTGAGTCCCTGAATGGGAGCCTTTTTGGCTGCTGGCCTTGCTGCTTCTGTCGAGTTTGTGCTGGGGGCTCGCCACAATGGGGGGTTGCATGGTGCAGGTGAACGAACACTGGGACATCTTATCATAGTTATGTCTCCTACCTGGTTTCATTGCCATGGTTTGCAGAGGGACTGAGATCTGAAGGGAAACCTCACGTCGGCCCACAGTCAAGGTGCTCTGAGAAACAGGCTCTTGGTGTCAGATTAAGCCATCATCATCTGGCATCCTTCATCCAAAAGGAAGGAACTGCTCTTGTTCTGGCTGAGCTTTGAGCAAGTGGACTTGTGGTGTTAGGAGGCTGAAATGCTGCATTTGCATAACACTACCAAGGAGCAGCTAAGCAGAGACAATGCATGTGGGGAATTCTGGGAGTTGAAGTTCACAAGACTTAAAGTTGCCAAGGGAGGCAATGATATACAAGACTGTATGTAAAACCAAGTGTGAGGAAATTTTGTGTGGTTCACCTGGGAAAAAATTGAATTTTGTCCCTTTTTAAAAATGGAACATAAGTTTCAGCATCTCCAGAAAAGAGTTTCTAACTGATGTTATTCATTTTAGGGCAAGGAAGGCATCTTGATGCATGTAAACCTCTGGCCAAGTGGCTCTTTTGCTATTTGCTTGCTCTGTTACTAAACCACGGGAAACAGCTATTCCCTAAAGCTAGGCAGCCTGAAAGGCAAATGGTTCAATGGAGTATTGCTTCGTTGTGCAATTCTTAATGACAAACTTCTCAGTGATGCCAAGAGTCCACCTGCCCCATCAGCATGAAACTGCTGTGGGAGGCAGAGCTGTAAACACCAATTTCAGAGGTCAGCATCAGCATAATCCATTACCCAATGGATCCCTGGATGGGCAAGTAAACACAACAGTTGTAAACTGATTATCCAGACAACCTTGTTTGCATTTAGACAAAAGTCCTTCACAAACTCGAGTAAGGGGTCTCAGAGTTTGCTCAGAGAGCACCATGGGCCCTCGTTTCAACCGAGCTACAAATATTCTCCTTTATTAATCTCCAATAAATGTAATAGAATAGAAACTCTGTTCATTCAAATCCCAATTCAAGAGTCCTAATTTGAATGCCCAATGAAGCTTTTTTAATTCTGAACTCAGCAGTCAGAATTTCTAAACTGGTGGATGGCTTGATGTATGCTATATAATCCCAGTCACCTGTAGTTTAATTAGCAAGTTTTGACCAAACAAACCATGAATTACTGCAACATGTAAGCTCAATGACACCTTTTGAGAATACTGCTTTGTTTACAATTTCGTTCCAGGTACTTGACTCAATTACTTTAAAGACTAAAAAGATACGTGAAAACTTATAAAACTGCAAACTATAAAACAGTGACACTAAGGGGTCCCCCTTATATAAGAAGTTGTATAGGGCCAATAAATTACAACTTTTAATATTTTTAACAAAAAGATTTAATAAAAACAGAATGTGATACACACATTTATATATACAACCTGTTCTCCCACAAATAAGATATCCCCTGATAATAAGCCCAATCAGGCTTTTAAGCGCATGTGCTAAAATAAGACACACACACCAAAAATAAGCCCTCCCTCAAAATATTTAATCCTATGCACAACCGGTCCCTGCCATTTCCTCTGGTGATCAGGTAAGACAGCAAGAGGATCCCCATCACCGCCCCGGGTCCGCAAGGAGAGGGGTGGTATAGAAATGTAATCAAATAAATAAATAAATAAATCTTGCTCCAGGCACCCCAAAATAATAAGACCTCCCCAAAAATAAGGACACATGCTTATTTTGGGGTTCAAAAAATATAAGACAAGGTCTTATTTTCAGGGAAACACGGATGAATACTGTGTTTCACCAACTTTTACAAGGCTGATAAGTAAGGGTGTTAACCTAATCTTTATTTTCCTGATGGTTTTAGTTTTTCTTACCTATATCCCCCCATCTACAGTACCTTTTTATTAAAAATAATAAAAAGGTATTTATTCCTAGGAAGGAGGCAGGGGCTTATTCATGTGGTCTCTGAGAATCAGACACAACTGAACAGAACAAAAAAAAAATAGGGAGCTGTTGATTTATGATCGCAATTGACCCTGAAATTTCAGTTAAGTGAGTTTTGCCCCATTTTATGACCTTCCTTGCCACAGAAGTGAATTACTGAGGTTGTTAAGTTAGTAACAGGGTTGTTAAGTGAATCTGGCTGCCCCGTTGACCTTGCTTGTCAGAAGGTCGCAAAAGGGGATCACTTGACCTTGGGACACAGCAACGGTCATAAAATTGAACCAGTTGCCAAGCACCTGAATTTTGATTGTGTGCCCATGCTACAAAGTGTGGGAAATGGTCATGTCACTCATTTCAGTGCCATTGTAACTTTGAATGGTCACTAAATGAACTGTTTTAAGTCAAGGACTAGCTGTAAGGACAGAATCACTCTCATAATCTCTGCAAACTGCCAGAGGGCTGGTGAGGTCCTACCAGACTGGAGAAGACAAATGCCACCCAATATTCAAGAATGAGGACCAGGAAATTACAAGCCTTCGGCCTGATCTCTTTACTGGGCAATTTCCTTAATTAGATTTTTAAATAAATTGGTTATAGCTTGTGAACATTCTCAAATTTTATTAGCAATTTCTCCAAAATACTAGGAGGTCCTGAACAAAAGAAATGTTCATTTCACTGACAATAATCATATGTGGAATTTTGGGAGAGCGGTTTTTAAGAAATTAAATTTAATCATTCACCAGGAAAACAGTAATATTACTTAAGACTATTAAACAGCTTGCCTCCTGAAACATAACTTCAAAAAAAGCACATGGTATATTGCATTATTGCAAGAACTGTGCTTGGGAGTGGGTGACTAGAATAGATTTAAGTATTAATAATAAATGTTAGCAAAAGTAGAATATGTAGAATATACATTTTCATAAATTTTGCAGATCAAAATAACAGTAAAAACCTCTTTCCTCTCAAACTTTCCATAATTATGGAAACAATTGCATTTTTACTGTAAAATTGGATAACTGTATATTGGATCAGTGTTTACCTTTCATTGTTTTTAATAATTAAATAGATTAAAATCTAAAATAGACTTAAAATCTATTTTTAAATCTAAAAATCATTGTATTCCTTGGCAGCAATAGGACATGTGGTAAAACCATGACTTAAATAAAATGGAGGTTTTTCTGGGCTTTGGCTGCAATCACAGCACTTGCATCAATCACTCTTTGTAGTAACAGGGGAAGCTGAACTGTTAAAATCAGCAAGGATCAACCAGGTGGCCTCTGGAAGTGGGTACGGCTGTGGCAAAACCTGCATTCAAGACTAAACAACAGAAGTAATTGGAAAGCTGCAGAAGGAATTTGCATGGTGCTGAACTCATCCAGCCCCCAGGACTTAATCAACACAGAGTGCCTCTGCTGCTCAGAAACTTTAAACAATAATGGCCCCCATATTCTCAAATGCTTTATTAAAGCCACTGTAGGTCTAAATAATATATGGTGGGTCAGTTGTTAGGATGCTGGGCTGTTCAGCTGGAAAGCTGGCAGTTCAGGTTTGAGACCCACCTGCCACTCAACTGGGTGAGCTCCCATCCTCACCTCAGCAGTTGCCAACCTAGTAGTTGGAAGACATGCAAATGCGAGCAGATAAATAGATTGGAAGTGGGAAGATAACAGGACTCCATAACATCATGCTGGCCACATGACTGTGGAAATATCTTCTGACACAGCATTGGCTCAATGGCCTTGAAACAGAGATGAGAGTCAGCAATGGCTAGCGGAGTAAAATCTGCAGGAATTCCTTTACCTTTTACTTACAGAATATCAGTGCAATATAAATACAAAAGCAATACTTAGAATTTATGGGCATATTTTTCATTATCATCACACATGGTAAACTAGCCCTCGTCCAGTATTTAAAATGCAGAAGCAAATATAACCATTTTGGTTTACTTAAGCATTTTTTATTCAAAGGACCGGAACTTGACTAAGATCACACAATCTGTTAAAAATCACACTATGGCTCCAGGAAATTCATGAGCTTACTAGCCGTTACAGTGATAGCTGCTTCAAATATATCAGAACTAACAAAATAGCTAACTTTAAAAAAAACATTTATTGAGAAGGTAAACAATGAAATTAATCAGCAGTCAGGCAAACTATTTCAATTTTTTCTCTGTAAACACAACCATTATTTATTAGCAAGGCTGATCAAGAAGTTCTTGCTAATTAGCTCTGCAATCTTCCTCATTACTGACAAAGATGATCTTCAGAAAAGGGAAGTACCATGGAGAAACTGGCTGAGCAAGATTGACACTGTGATTCTCTTCTGCTCTACTCCAAAATAAACTCAAATGCAGGGGTCTCCAAACTGCAATTTTAAGACTCACAGACTTCAACTCCCAGAATTACCCAACCAGCCATTCTAGGCTGGGGAATTCTGGGAGTTGAAGTCCACAAGGCTTAAAGTTGCCAAGTTTGGAGGGCCCTGCTCTACTGCGTCTAACAGGGCTTATTCTCGGTAGAAGCAGTACAACTTTTCTTTGGCAGAAAACCTTGAGAAGCTGGACCTCCGATCCTGTGGCTGGTCACTTGCCTCCATTGTGCTCCCCACCAGTGAGACCTACAACAAACCCTGCTTTAATGGAGGCTTCTTTTCAGTGGTCACTCAGCCCAGGACATCCTTCATCCCACTCATCCTCTTCCCTGCCCAGCTAGTTCTCCACTTTTCCCCTGATGGTCAGCTGCTTTCCTTGGGAAGAGAGCAAGCTTCTTATCGGAGTCTCATCGGCTGGACATTTTTCTCCACAAAGCTCGGGATTGCTGAAGTCACTTTGCTGGGATACATTAAAACCAACAATTCATCACTAAACTTCACAAATATACATTATTCCAAGTTACACGAAAAAGATATACTAATAGCGGTATTTACCTGAAATTACTAGAATATGCTTTTATGTTTGAGGCTCAAGTTAATAACCTTGGACTGTCACGTGCTGCAAAAGCTGATCTAGTCCCCCTTCAGAATCAATCGTGCTTCACAACTCCCAGAAGGGTAAGTAGGTTCCCTTTCGATGTAGCGAAGAGGGAAAGCCCAAAAGCTGAAATCAAGTGTGATTATTCAGCTCTCAATTCCAGAATAACACCTAATAAAAGCAAAGTCCCCTCCTCCAGGTAAGATTCAGACTGCCCTCATCTCTCTGTGTTACACAGAGAGAGAGAGAGAGACACACACACACACAAACACACACACACACACAGAGCTTTAAAAAAAGGAAGGAACACACGTGCGGTCTTATTCTAGCATCAATTGACTGCCAAACCCCACCACTCAAAGATTCTTCTAGAAGCAAATTCAAAGCTAGAAATGTTTATTTATTTATTTATTAAATTTCTATACCGCCCCTCTCCTTGCGGACTCGGGGCGGTGTACAGCCATAATCACTCATGTTCAGGTTCATTTCCATTTCCTCCTGCCCTGCAAAGCTATAAACAATTCACGGTCAGACCTTGCATCTCATCTTGAAAGAGGAAGATCATGAAAAATAGACATGACAAGACAGATGACAAGTGCAATGAAATAATCCAACCAGAAACAGATGCTTAACAGTTTTTTCTTCATGGATTATTTGAAGGGATGGGATAAAAGCACAGCTCGAAAACAACACACTTTCCCAGAGTTAAAATCTGTCATTACATTATCAGGTAGGAATCCTGAAAAACAATGCCTGACAAGCCAAATCAAGCATTGGTCAAGTTACAAATAGAACTGTCAGATCACACACAAAATGGGGAAGGAAAACTAGTCAAGCAGCTGACACTATGCAAAATCTGATAACTTGGCATCTGAAGTATTTTAAAACTTAAAATAAAACACTCTCCACTGACCAACTCTTCATCTTGGTACCCAAATGCACAGGGATTGAAACTGCTAGAACATCTTTCAGCCCAGCTAACTTGAATTCACTCCAATCTTTAAATTTGTAAGAAACAGCTACTGTCAGTAAGTGATGAAGATGAAAAGGTTTTATTTCCTTTTCTTTGCATTTTCTCCTAATGGAGAAGAGTTTCTCACAAAACTTTCTGAAATGACTGCATCTATATCCAAACTTTCATGCAAGGTGTTCAAACTTGTGAGCATGGCCACTTTTAATCTCATTAAGTGTATTAAACTAGACAGCTTACACTAAGAGTGTGATTAGCAGAAGGTCACCCAATAATTGTTCTCGCAAGGGGGAATTCAGACTCCCCATGCAAGCCCAACAGCTGACCACCTGACAAATTCTACTTAAATGTGCAGTGCAAAGGGGCAAATTTATCTGGGGAAACAGCATGGAAGAAAGAAATATTTTGCCAATCTCACTACTTCTCCCCAGTGACTTCTGGTTCTGAGTTAGACTGGTCTATACTTTTTACGAAAAATGGGTTGAATCTGTTGAACTTTTAAATTCCAAATCCTAATTACATACCATTTGCAAATGTAGAGAAACCTTGTTTTATTAAACCTCCACTCTTACTAAATTAATTTACTTAGATCCTCAGGGTGGTCAATCAATTTTTAAACCACAGATAAAAGCAAAGCAAAGGGTCCCAGTAAGGTAAGATTTGCTTTCACCCTCTAAACTTGTTTCATTCAAAAGCAAATGTATTATAAGAGTTTGACAGGTTGCCACACTGCACAAAAATCAACAGAAATTGTTCCAAGAGCTGAGATGTCTGTGTCTGCTCAGCATTAAGTCTACTGGCGTTAACTGAGCCTGTGTGCAGGTAGCTGGGGGGGCGGGGGACCTGCAACTTTTAAGTCACAACAAGTGTGCTGCTGGCAGTGGGAAAACTGGCTCAGCTTTTCCCAAGCCAGCACGGGGAATTCTGGGAGTTGAAGTCTACACATCATCAAGTTGCCAGACTTGAGAAAGACTGATCCAGGCCATTAAAGTCTAGATAAACACAGGAGCTCCTGATTCCACTGCTACCAACTGTGAGGGATGCCAGCAGCCAACAACCTTTAGTCTCCTCTCTCATGTACCTGGTTACACAAATGGTGCCAGCTTCCTACAAAGGTTCCTACAATATTCTGGAGAATCTTGGTCACATTCCCCAATGTCTTTACCAATATCTGAATCAGCCTCTTTCCCTCATCAGCCTCTGTGTTGCTGCACAACTTTCTACCCAGAAACTACAATGTATTTCTGAAATCCTCCTTTATAGCATTAGCAATTACCACTTATATAGCCCTTTCCGGCCCTTTCTGACAGAGCCAGCCTCTTGCCCCCAACAATCTGGGTCCTCATTTTACCCACCTCAG
>JANHFP010004517.1:63440-83626 GCA_032468135.1 Calamaria suluensis | reverse complement strand
TAGAGTAGAGTAGAGTAGAGTAGAGAAGAGAAGAGAAGAGAAGAGAAGAGAAGAGAAGAGAAGAGAAGAGAAGAGAATAGGGAATGGAACGGAACGGAACGGAACAGAACAGAACAGAACAGAATAACAGAGTCATTAATAATAACAGAAGACTTTGGAGGTCTTCTAATCCAACCTCCTGCTTAGGCAGGAACCCTATACCATAGGAGTAGCTTTTCCTAGTAGCAACATAAAAAGAGCTCTGCCAAATCAGATCAAAAGACAATGGATTTATCTTAGCCTTTCTGACCTCACTTTTCTTCAACTGGAGAACAGATTGAAACTTAGTAGGCTCAAATTCAGGAAACAAATAATGGCCTCCAGTAGGCTGCCTAGTTGCTCACCTCTGCACTCATGGCACCTGTACCCACCCCAACTGCTTCCTTTCCAACTATCTCATTCTTTGTCTCATTCATTGGTTTGTCTGTGTGTGTACTGCTGTGCTTTGAGAATGAAGCTAGAGAATCCGGGTTCAATTGGATAGCCTAAGCAGAAACGTATCAGGAGCTCAGCTATTTCTAGTTGCATAATTTAGATAATAATCTCTGTTAAAAACTCATTGTCTTGTCTTTAATACCATATTGTATCCAACTAGAAGCTTACAAACAAGATACAATGGAAATAGCTTTATTCTCTTTCTGCTCTCCTTTAGTTGCTATTTAAGATGTGTTCTTTGTGATTCAGGAAATAATATACTGACATCAAAACTATTCTTCCATGAACTGAGTCTTAATTCCATCTAAATTGATGACTATCACTATACCTAATGGTAGCAATTTCCATATGTGATAACTCCATCAGTACTGAATTTTTCCACTGTATTAATTTTTTTAAAAAAATAAATGTCTAAAACAGGTTGCAAGCAGCCAAGCCAATGCAACTATATCAAGCTTGAAAGCTAAAAGTATAAAATAGGATAATTATAACAAGGGCAAGGACAGAATCACAATACATGATGTAGCAGTATCACTTTTGAAGAAAACAAATATGTATCCACAATTGTCATACCATCATATCCCCACTCAACCTCTCATCCTTGCTCTGTTAGAATTTTGAAATATCAAATTTGGAGTCAATAACTGCAATTTCTAGTGATGCCATAATAACAGTAATAATAATATTCATTATCATACAGTAAATGCATTTTTAATGATTCTCTAAAATATGTCCTTGTCAAACACCAATCTAAGTTAAAGGAGCTGTTTGGAGCACATAATTACTGATTTAACATATTTAATGGTTTTTGAAAGTCCCAACTACTGAACACAAATAAAATTGATGGCAACTGATTAAAGAAGACATGCTGTGAAATTGAGGTGAAGTTCAAGGTCAGAAAATTTAAATTAAATACACACACATACTTAGCCATGTCATTTCTAAAGCATAGCAACAAAAAAGGGACACTAAAAATAATGTTTTCAGTGTCACCAATATATCTGGTTCTAGGCAAATCATGTCCTTGAATCACAAAATTAGTGATGTTCACTGCCCATTCATAAGGGCATTTATTGTACATTAAAGAATTTTAACCACAGAGGTTGAAATTCTTTGATGTACAATAAATAGGTGGTGTCCTCATTGAATTAGCGTTACAGCTATATTCCAAAAATATATGGGACATTCACAGTAGGTAGGATGTCACAATTTATTGCATTTAATTGAGTCAATGAAAATATCTAACAAATTTCATTTGCTATTTCTGATTATGTCAAAATAAATGTAAGAAAAAGAAGCAATGCAACATTATTGTTTTCCCAAGTTACAAATTGTTTTCAGAAAATTCTTAAAACAAGGTAGATTTGTTCCACACTTTGATTCCTTGATGCTTTAGGGTTGCTTCAAAATATACTCTTCAGAGACTCTTTCAAGGACTCTTTCAAGGAGACACAAAAAGAAAACAAAATGGCCAGCAGAGTCACTAACATAATCTAAATAATCCAGACTGCAGTTGTTTTTCAGAAGAGGGCTACAGTTGTTCAGATGATGGAACATGTGTTTTGCATTGAAAAATTCCAGATTCAAATCCAGATATGTCAACTCTAGTTGACATATGATTCAGTATAAGAAGCTTCTCATATTCCCAGGTTTCACTCCTAGTTTTAGGAAATAGTATGCCAGTGAAATAACTGAGAAAGGTCTCAGATAAAGCTATAGAGTTGTGAACATAGCTCTTGCTTGGAACAAAATTCCATTTCCTTTGAGATGACGTGCATTTCTTGAACCACAGTAGGTAAATAATAGTAATAAGTCTGAATTATCATCAAGCAATCTGTAATGGGAGGTGCTTAATTATTGTCTTTAATTCAACCAGACAGCACCCATCTGTGCACGTAAAAATACAGATGGTAGGTATGGGACAAAAAACATAAGCTGCAAACCTATCAAGGACTTGTGCAAGGTAGTGACTGTAAAAAAATTATTATGCTGGGCATAATATTGTAAACACAAAATTGTACTGTTCACTTTATGGTGCATCAAATTAACAATGGCCTTGGAAATGACTGTAAAAGATTTTCATTTGTTGCAAAATGTCATTCATGCACACATGGTCACATGATGTGATCTGGATGCTTGGCAATCTGATCACACCTAGCTCCACAGCTGATCACACCAAGACCACCACCCCCCCGCACACACACACATTCATGAGATTGCCATTCACAATCCCTTCTGCCAGCTTCCCTAAAAAGTCAGTGGAGAACTCAACAAGGTTGCAAGCTGCTGTGTGCTTTTCATCTCTGGGGGCTGACTGAAAGAACTCCCTGCCAAAGGTTTTCAGCTTCAAGCAAGCAGACCCAAAGCTGAAATCCTTTTTCAAGGAGCTGCCTCCTGTAGAATTTAAGATCAAGAGCACACAATGGATACAAACTTAAAGTGGACCGCTCCAAACTAGATTGCAGAAAATAATGATTTCAGCAACAGAGTGGCCAATGCCTGGAATGCACTACCTGACTCTGTGGTCTCATCCCAAATCCCTCAAACCTTTAACCTAAGACTGTCTACTGTTGACCTCAGCTCATTCCTAAGAGGTCTGTAAGGGGCGTGCATAAGAGCACCAGCATGGCTATCATTCCTGTCCTAATGTTCTCTTTATTTGTATTCATTTTTATATCCAATTCATGCTTATACATATATATATATTACCTAATATGTAATCGACAAAATAAAAAAATAAATAAACAAACAAAATCAATTTAAAAATCTGTACCGATTTGCATGGAGCTGAGGTCCTTTGTGCCTGCACAGAACTGAAATCCTATCAGCTCTCCCAGGTGAACCAGACTGAATATAAACCTGTATGAGCAAAATCTACTTTATTGTATGGCACGTTAACAGATTTGTGCAAGTGTGAAAGTACAAAACTTCCTGTCCCACTTTTAACTGCTTGATCAAGGCAGGTCCTTTCTAAGTTTCTTTCTCTGACCATGAAGCCACTGGTGGTGCTGGGGGGTTGCTTCTATTGCCTGGTTGTTCCTTAGAGCAGGGGTCTCCAACCTTGGCAACTTTAAGCCTGGCAGACTTCAACTCACAAAATTCCCCAGTCAGCTTTACTGGGAGTTCAAGTCCACCAGGCTTAAAGTTGCCAAAGTTGGAGACCCCTGCCCTAGGCAGCATCTCTTCATCTCTTTCCCCAAGGTAATTTCCACAGTCAATTACACTGCCAAAGGATTTCAGCTTTATGCCTGCTTGCAGAAGCTGAATTCCTTTAGCAGGAAGCTGAAAATTCTACTTACATTTTGGAATGGGGTATTTTCAGCTCCTGGGTGGAGAGGCGGGAGCACAGGTACCTCAAGGCACCTCACACCCTTCATCTGGGACTTTGACTGGTAAGATTGCTTAGTGACTACATCTAGAAATGCCAAGATCGCCACCATTGAGCGAAGCCATCGTGTGATATCTTGCTTGACAACTGCTTTGCTCAATGAGAGATATGCCACTTCAAATTGTGCCCATATCAAGGATGGCTTCATGTTGAATGCTGGAAAAATATAGCTTGTTTTCCAAGGACAAGCAGGAGATGGGATGGCAGGGAAGGGATTCATTTTGATTCTCTACATTGATGAAGGCGTAAGTTTTCCTTTCTAAAATGATTACTTGGAAAGATTCTGTTTCCCTCCAGAAAGTGTTGAATATGAATCACTTACACAGAAGTGTGAAAACTTTTTCTTTCCTGACCAACCCTTAGATCTGCATAAATGCTGATTATTGACAAAGTGTCTACTTGACAACAGCACTTCACCTCTGAGGAGTAACATTTAAGTATTTCCAGATGACACGTGTGCAGAATTTAGAGAGCCATCACACTTTTTCTCCACATCTTCAATCACCATTTTACAAGTAGCTGTAAATGTTTCATGCTGATAATAAAGCTGTGATGCAGCTGTGGCACAAAGGGGAAGGTTAGGTTTCCATCCTCTCTTGTTGGTGCCATAAATACAAAAGAGTTTCTTTGTAGTTTCTTTCTTAAATGTGTTTGTTACACTGACGTGTATTGACCTCTTCCCAAGATCTATTCGTTTCTACCAAGAACCATGCAACCTGAATTAAATTGTACTTTGTACATTGCAGCTGCAGATGTTACTGGTGTGTCAAAGAAGGCAGAGGCAAAGCTAACCTAGACACATATGAGTAGTTGTTTTGGTGGCACAATTTAGGAATGTAAGGTAGTCTCCTTTGTGACTTTGGACCTGTTTAGTGCAGCTTTCTAGAAAAAGACATATAAAAAAAAGTTCTAAATTATATATTTAGGCAGTTTTTAGATCGTCTGGTATGTTCTGTTGATTCTATTACCCAGGAGTAAAATCTTCTTGACTATGTTGTAGCAAAAGCAGCCTTTACAGCTATTGCAGCACTTTACCTTGGAATAAGATTCTCCCAATCTGTTGTTCTGGTCTGGATTAGAATGTGCATAACCTTCCAATCACTGTCCATTTGGGGATTAGGGAAGACAACAACTAAGCTTTATTTTGTAGCTTTACCTACCAATCTGTCATTCTTTCTGTCTCTGTCTTCACCCTTATTTTATGGGGAAGGGGGCAGTTTACAGTTCTCTTCTTTCATCTCTTAAAATTCAACTATGTGTATTGGGATAACCCTATGCAGTAGAGCTATTGCTCCTTCTTATTAGGTAAGGATATTGAAGTTCAAGAGCACTTGTTTGTCTTTTTCTCGCTCATCTTTTCCATGTTGCACTTTCAGATGCTGGACAAGATTGCTATTTTCTCTGTACCAATGGTCTCATGGATACCTTTTCTGTCTGCTTAGGGATCTATGGAAGATGAGCACAATATCAGCAAAGCCACGTCTATCATTGAAAGTCAGCACCACCACCTGCTGCATTGCCTAGAAAAAACAACTGTAAGTAGAAAGAGGGAGTGCTTTTGAGTCTCTTTTTACTCAAGACCAGGCAGTTAAAACAAGAACAATAGAAAAGGGGGTTATATATTAAATTTAGCCTGCCAGGATTGAGTCAATATTGAGCCTCGATAAGCCTAATTTTAATTGGAGTTCTATATTTCCTCCCTCCTGTTATTACATTATGATTTATTGCAAATATGCAAAACTGTTACAAATACACTTGTTAACTACAGTTAGGGGAAAAAAGAAGCAGAAAAGGAGATATGTGCATAAGTTCTGAAACAGAAGTATGAACACGGGCAGGCTATTCATTGGCTACTCAATAATCATCTTACAGTATTTAGAGTAAGGGTGAACAATGGATGGCCCTCTACATTACACATTCCCTCATTTTTCACCATTGACTATGTTGGATAGGGCTGCTAAGATCTGGAAGTACTGTAAGGATCATCTGGAAGATCATCTCTGTGGATCCATGATTAATGTATATATGAAAGCAATCTGCTGTATACCCAAACACATTGCTTTCTTGGTTACCTGGACTTTGGTCATTTGGCCAGATATGTCGATATATGGAATATGCCCCTAAGTGCCCCTAGTTGCTCTATACAACTACCTCCTAATGATTACTGCTGCATTAGTATCCGTATCTTTTATATCTTAATAAATATTTTATGTTATTTATGGTTTTACCCTTCTTCAAATCATAACATTTTCAGTCTCATCCTGCCTATGTTGCTTTTTATACAAAGCAATAGACCTTCCTAAATATTATTATATACTAGAAAAGTCCTATGAAGGCCACTTGTGGGTACATAATGCAAATCCTTGGAGGAATTGTTGTCATTCTTGCAGCTGTAGGAACAAATAGAAAACCTTCAAATCAAGAGCACAGAAGAAGGAAAAAAGAGAAGTCTGGAGAATAGTGTATTACATTAGCATGTCCTACCATAAGCAATAAATGTTGCAAACATGTCTTGAATACTATCCCCACAATGAGAACTAACAAAAAAATTCAGAAGGCATGTATTCACCAAACGTAGGTGAATATGTACAACTAGCAAATATAGTTTATCTGTATTCTTCTTCTAGGCAACTTGAAAGTAACAAATGAAGAAAAATGTATGTCCCTACAATTGCCACATCTATACTCTGTCTATATATATATATATATTATTTAATGCATCATGTAATTGTTTTATAATTTAGGAAAAATACATAAATAGTAAGGGAAATTCATAAGTCTGTACTTCAGATTAAATTTATGTTTTACACAAAATATTTTTGCATTTTCAAACCTACAAATTTGTGTTAAATAGCAGGTAATAAAATTTGCATCCTGATTCTGATTGAACCATAACAAAGGAGTACACTCTGACAAAGAATGTAATTATTTTCCTTTGAGCTCAGGAGGTACAGACATGGTTTATCCCATCCCTAAAACATGCCAAACAAAACCTACAAATTATTTTTCAAGGTTATTAGTATATCTCAATCCATGATGATGATGATGATGATGATGATGATGATGATGATGATGATGATGATGATGATGATGTGTTGCCTTGCAGGATTTAGAAAAATATGTGAGAAAATAGATTGTTAATTACATGAATTGTTTATAAATGTCTCTCCTTAAAATATTATAGCTTATTAAATTGGGGTTTTCCAAATTATATGAACTATATATTTATGTTGTAAATTACATTATTTATAACTTAAATAAAGGGTGAGCCACAATGAGACCTGAGTTCAAAGGGTTTTTTAGCCATGAACCTGGCTAGGTGTTTTAGTTGAATCATACTGTTGTTGTGAACATTAAATGGTATATCTTGATACCTGCTCTGGTTGAAAAATGGAATGTACACACATACATACTGTGTATACACAAACACACACACATAATGTAATCCCATTGTAGAATTACAGAATAAAGAGGGAAAGAGTAAGAACAAAGTACTCTCCCCAATTAAACCTTATGAATAATGTATTTGGATGGATTGTGGGGCACAATATCATTCCAACTCCCTTCAATATGTATTATATGTTCTTCAGAAACAAGCTATATTGTCAGAATAATCTATTCAATGAATAACGATGGATTCAAATAATTAGTTGTTGAATTATTTTCAACATAATTAAATGGGGAATAGGCAAATACATTTCTAATAATTTGATTGGATGTTTAAAGAAATAATTAATGGCCAAAGTATATACAATCTGCATGAATAAGAATAAATTATTCACCATTCAGCTGAAATCTCTATCTATCAGAAATAATAATGAAAATACAATTAGTGCTAGATCAGCATGGAATTGGAATCAGGTGAGACTCACTGCAATCTCAATCAGTGATAAATAGCTGTTACGTTATTGGAAAGAGTATGTTGCTATTGACCTAAACATCTATCATTTTGAACAGATAGGTTGTCATTAAAGGACTGACATATAGCATGTTCAGTGTGTTTTTCAGTGCATTCATCAAAATAGTTCATTCAGCATTTGTGCTGAACATGCATGCCTTTCCATCATACTTAACTGATTATAAAACATCACACTAACGCATTGTCTTATTGTAGACTATGAATTCTAGAGCCACCAAAGAGTTATTTTGTAGTGCCCACAATTGCTAGTGGAATGAAGAATGACCTATACATAAGCATTGCTAACAGGTTTCAAAGGGCAATTCACCTTTCCTTAAATCAGAAATAATGCATTTGGTATTATCTATTGTCTAAGCTTCGTGTTATAGCATCTGAGATGTGATGAATCATATCTAAATTCTGCTAATTAAGTTAAATAATGTTGGGAAGGATTTGCTCTCAATTTAAAAAATAAGCAAACAAATAATATTGTACCAAAATATTCAACCTTTTCCTACATGAATATGCAGCTTCTATTTTCTCAGGTACTTCCAGGCAAATGTATTTGAAATCACAATTCCAATTGTTCCATATAGTAATCACTATATATTTTATCTTACAATTGGTCTTTTCCCAGCTTTCCTATCTCTGAGTCCCTTTTCCACACACATTCCCACTATTAATCTAGATTCTAGAGTGATGTTTTCTTAACCATGGCGATTTTACAATGTGTAGACTTCAACCACCAAAATTTCCCCAGAATGTTTGCAGGAAAATTGTGGGAATTGAAGTCCACTCCTATTAAAGATGTTGAAAAACATTGACCTACAGTAATCTGTTCCAAATTAATATTTTCCAGAGTTTTCTGCTCCCAATCATTGAAAGCAGACCTGGGACATGAGGTCCATTCCTTCCCAGTTTATAATTTGTAAGCCTTTGGCCATTACTGACAATTCCTGAAAAAAATATGCAGTTTTCTCCATTAGTTAATTGTATCCTCATTAAAATAGCCAGAGAATTCCAATTTTCTACTTGGCTTCATGACTAGCTTTGCTTATCCCCAGGCCAATATTTAGTCCATCTTATCTCAGTTTTTCCAGAACTGCTGAATATATTGAGTGAATTGAGTCAGAACAAAGCATCATAATGGTGATGTTTTGTCTCTTATCAAAGCCAGAGTTAAATTCAGCTAAGACACACTGGCTAACAGGGCAGTGTGGACTATTCAAAAGGAGCACTTTATAAAACACCCTCCCTTGAAACATGAAAGCAACCTTGTTCTCCAGAGGGCTCAGTGTTCATACTTATAAGATTTGCTTCATTTGCCTGCGTTATATGCAGGGGTGGGCTTCAAAATTTTTAGCAAGGGATTCTCTGCCTAGTTATTAGGTGGGCATGGCTATGTTGGGTGTGGCCTAATTGGCCTCCACCGCCTTGGGGGGGGGTTGCCCTCCCTGGGCTCCAGAGGCTTTCCTCGAGCCTCTAGGAGGGCAAAAACAGCCTCCCCAGGCTCCGAAGGCCCTGTGGGCTGGTTTCCAGACTTCCCAAACTTCCCATAGGTCTGTTTTTTGTCCTACCCAAGTCTCCCCACTCACCCTGCACTTACCTACATCCAAAGCCAATCAGGAGCGGAATTAGGGGGTTCTCCAAACTACATGGAATCTTAGCTAGATGTTCTCCCAAACCCCCATCCCACCCCGATTATATGGACATGCATACAGCCAGTTCCCTTTTCAGAAGTGTTTGCTATGCATCTATACTCACACAGTCACACAGTAGCTGAGGGGGGACAGGGATGTATTAGTCAAGTTATTGCTCTGCTATTTACCCCATTCAAAGTATTTGTGCAGTCTTAATTCTTTGATCTGCTCCCCAGAAAGAGGATTGCAGACTTGCCACTTTATTCAGAAAGATTATTTATTATTTATTTTAGAAGGGTTTGTAACATTGGAGTCGCTTATAAAGAAGCAAAAAAGCCTTACTTTAGGACTAAAAAGCTTTTAAAGTAGCACACAAAATAGCTTTGCAGTTGGAAATAGGATAAATACTTCACATAATAGAGGAAGAAGCAGAATCCCTAATGCATTATTTATCTTTCCCCATGGATAAATTTTCTCATTTGACCCAATTGCACAATTTTCTGTTTACAGCTGCTAAGGAATTGTCATAATGTTGTTTTCTTCTCTGTGAGAAGATGCCCAACTCCTTAAGACCAGCTGGAACTCTACTTGCCCCAATATAATAACTGGAAATACTCAGGAGAAAAAACTCAGGGAATTACTGGTATCAATAACTTTCAGTTAAAAGTCCAGTGCTGCATGTGATCTTCCACACCTGAAGATCATAAAGGTGCAAGGTGGCAAGACTGGGCATTTAAGGCAGGAGCTTTCCTTAATCTTGGTTGCAGCTCTGGATATTAGAATTGCTATTACTAAGATTGATCACAATTAGAGTTGTTTATTACTGCTGCTGATGTTGCTTCTCAAAGAAAATTATTTAAGACTATTCTGGAACATGCTTAGTTCCTGGAGAAGAAGCTGAGGACCTTTAGAACATCTAAGAGTAGAAAAACCAGAAAGAGAAATGGAGTTGAGGAAAGATCATTCTTGCAGGTGCCCTGGAGAAAAAGCTAAATATTTTCAGAGCAACTGAGGAGACCCAAAGAGAGAATCATGGCAGTTGGACAATGATTCTGGTGGTGCTGACCCAGAAGGAGGACTGACACAACAAAGAAAACTCCAGTTTCTGAAGGAAACCATTAACTGGGCAAATCAACGTACAACAATAAAATCCCTAAGTTATGAATTTCCCTCATCCCTTTATTTTCCATATAGCCTGAACCAGCATGCAGGCAAAAGGGTAGGGGGAAAGGAGGGGAAAGTAGCTTGCTAAAGAAGGTTTGTAAAAAAAAAATACATTGCAACATAAAGCCTGTCTGCTCCAAGTAAAAAGAAGAAAATTGGTAGGAGCAGTACTGGTAAAAAAAATTCGTTACAGGAGAAAAAAAGTTAAGGGAGACAAAGCAGTTAATTTGAACCTTTAATTTATTCCTCTAAACATTTGTCAATCATAATACAAATTTTATGTGTGCAGTTGCACTTTAGAAGCATATTTGATAAAAGCAGCCCAGTATGTAATAATTCGCAACTAACACTCAGATAACGAGCAAAGATTAGACCATAATTGTAAATAAAAATAGGTTTTGTCAAAAGTTTATGTTGTTTGTGCTTATTGACTGGCAATATAACACCAAAGTATCTTGAAGAATAATTTCCCAATATCCTCCTTGCTTAATGTTTTGCTATTAAAAATCCTCTTAATTATAAATGAGAAAGCATGGGTTTATTATAATTACATCATGGTGTTACTTGCACTGAAATTTTCCTTGAATAAGGCAGACCCTGTGCAATCTAAGCCTGGAAGCAACCTCAATTTTTATCAATCAGCTCTCTGGTTCTTGTTGCTCAGGCATTTCCATTTGGGAGAGCCTCCATTAGTGGTTTATACAGTAATTTACTTTTTTCCTGGCTACTTGGGAGGCTACTGCTACCAGTTCAATGACAGTTCAATCTAAAATAAGCTTGAGGAAAGGCCTCATTGCCCATTCAAACGTGTGAGATGCTAGGCAGAATGCTGGGATTGGATTTTGGAATGCTGGAATGGACAATGAATGGTGTTTTTATCTTTTGTTGACATGTTGTCCCGTAGGGATTGTCCTATCTTGTGGATGATCCCCTGTTATCTGTACGAACTTCCACCTTCAAGGTATTTCTTTCTTAATTCAATCTGTTTACTGCCGTCTCTGTGCCATGTCTCAAGTGTTGCTTCCTTCCTTGTGATGATCCTGCTTTTAACAGATGGTGCATGTTGGAGCTTTTTTATTATCTGGTGGCTTTGAGCACTGTTAAGACTACTGAATGAGGGACAGCAATTGCTTTATCTATTTTTAAAAGCTCAAATATGCTAAATATGAATGCTTAATTATTTGATGTGGATGTGGCAGCTTTGAATATGCTTAGATGTTTGTTTTTCCTTTTAACTAGTATCATAAGTAAAGTTCCCATTCATTTCTCACCTATTTACTGAATTTACCTACATTATGCATTCCTGATCTGCCTATCATTATTTTTTTAGATTACAAACTATAAACATTCTAATCCAAGATTTCTACTTTCATGTTATGGATTTATATAAAACATAGCTGAGAATTGTTGTGGCTGGTTGAAAATGTCCTCAGTGTATGAGGACATTTCATTTTAGGATGAAGTCAAAGACAAGAAACTTGCAACATCTGTAAAAGACATCTGCAACAATGTATGTGATTGTTGGGAGATGACCAGAGTCATTGAAGGTTGGACAGCAGAGACATTTTATTATAGTGGTCAGCAAGCTCTTTAGACTGGATTTTTGTCCAAATATCAAGTCCTTCCTGATGATGATGATGATGACGACAACGATGAAGAAGAGGATGGTCTCCAGAATGCTAGATTAAAGCTTTTCCACTCTTGCATCCCAGCAGAAAATATAAATTTTCTGTGAATAGTTCTACACTATTCAACCAAATCAACTTCATTAATCATTATAAATGATTGATCCATTGCAAATTATTATCTAAATTGTCTTATCTAAGAAAAAATAAAATATTACTTTATTTCCACTTATTTGCCATGTTAATCACAACTATGCCTTGTTTAGCATCTGTCTCTGCTTCATAGTTCTGAAGCAGGCCAAAGACATTGCTATTATATCCAAATGCTTGCATTACAGTAACTGGTGATGGAATTATATATTCCCTTGCTAGAATGTATTGTGTTGCTGCAACCCAAGTGCAAAGTAACTACATGAAAAAAGAAGTAGCCATAGAATCTGTATGACTGATTTGTGTTTACTTATATACATCTCATATAACAGGCAAAATAAAAAGGTCTATCCCAGCTAAAAATGCATGAATCCTGTACATTTCTATAGTTACTCATCCCTCCATACAGAAGATATAAGCAGTCCTCAACTTATAACCAATCACTTAGTTATAACAACCCCTGAAAAACCTATTTATTTGTTTTACAGAGGTAAAACAAATTTATACACTCTTCAAAAGAGACAATGAAAAGTTAAGAAAGAAACAAAAAGACAAGAACAGGTCCCCTCCAGCAACCAACACATAGCTAAAATCAGACAAAAATTAGTCAAAAACAATATTCTAATCAAGAAACTACCATGGGGGAGGGACACATCCTGATCAATACTGACAGGGCAAGGTACTGTATATCAGGGGTCTTCAAACTTGGTAGCTTTAAGACTTGTGGACTTCAACTCTCGGAATTCTCTAGCCAGCATAGCTGGCTGAAGAATTCTGAGAGTTAAAGTCCACAAGTCTTAAAGCTGCCATGTTTGAAGACTTCTGCTGTATATAAACAGGGAGCAAACCTCACACTCACTAGCACTGGTGATGTTACCTGGTCAGTTAATGAAATGTCTGCAAGCAACCAAGCTTAGAGAGCACCAAGGACTCCACTGTTCAATTATATCAATTATATTGGAGTTGATTTATAACACTTCAAAAATGTGGCATTGGCATAAGGCATCCACATATTTGAATGTTGAGTTTTCTTTAAAAATACACTAATATCTGGAAACAAATATACAATATCAGGTTAGGATACTTACATTTATTCCCTAAACTATAGGAAATATAGTTCTTAATTTAGGAGATGTTTATTTACTGAATCACACCAATCTGTTAAGCGAGTGCTTCCACATTTAGTTGTCAGGATATTTCTTCCTGATATTCAACAACAAAACAAATGTTCAGATTATGGAATTGGATATAACTGAACTATATTACCCTAAGCAAATTATTTTTCAACATGGCAGCCAGATGCACTTTATAGAAAGGAAGTGCTGTCACAATTCCCATGGAGAACACATAAAAGTGTTTGAAAGTCTAACTCTGATTACTGATCTTTGTTGATGTTCTCTCTGACAGAACCATGAGTTCATTGATGAGCAGATGTTTGAGCAAAACTGCTTGGAGAGCTCAATGCAGAATTACCCATCAACCCGGAGCCCTTCCCTTTCAAGTCAACAGGGCTTGACTACCTCCTGCTGTTCTCGACGTAGTAAGAAGACAACACACCTCCCCAATTCCAGTGTGCCAGCAACCCGACTAAGGAGCATGCAGGAGCTCAGCACCATACATATCCAATGCAGTGAACAACCCTCGCTCACAACAAGGTACAGTGGAGAAGAGGGTGGGTTCATTTATGCCTATCACATAAGCATCTAGCCCAAACATGGAAAGGTGGTTTTAGGTACTATGCTTAGCATGCATTCTAGATAATTTTCCAGGAGAGTATGTGAAAGTATTTGGAGAATTTTAAAATTTAAATCTGCATTTTCTAATTCCACATTTAGCTGGATGAGGGAACTCTGACATATAGAATAACAAAGTTGGAAGGGACCTTGCAGGTTATTTTACTCCAACTCCCTGCTTAGGCAGAAAACCCTACACCACTTCAGACAAATAGTTATCCAACATCATATATTTTGTTCTGTTGGGGCTATTAATTCTAGGATTAAGAAACCAAAAGTAAGATTTTAAATAACCACCACCTTGAGATATTTTTGGAATTGCAACTCATAGTGTATCCAGACCAAATCCTATTTTTTAATAGGAATTCTCAAAAACTCCAGCCTAATATTACTGGAGTTTATCGAATTGGGGAAAAGCTGCCTTATGTAATGACGAGCATCATCCAGTAAACTTTTAAATAACTAATATATGACACTCAGATGTCAGGACCTAACCTTCTGCAGAGTGTATTGATCTGTTGTATGGGCTTTTATGAATTAAATGTGCATAGCATTAAAAGCAAATATAACTTAATCCCTTGCATTTTGGTAAGTGGAGCTGAAACTTCAGCTTCTATTCTCTTTTTAAATGCTACTGAGCTGTCACTTCCTACTTGGGTAAAGATCCTTGATAGTGCACTAATCTAGATTTAGTATCAGAAGAGTAAAATATGAATTGTTTCACTCATGTACATGGAAGAACCATTTAGAAGCAAGAACAAAGCAGCTACTTTTCTGAAATTAAGTTCATATGAATGTAAGGATGAAGAAATCTGCCTTTTCTTTTCTGTATCAAAACTGACTTTCAAGATTTCAAGATTTTTTTCCCCCAGTCCTGACTTGCATTCATATGATCAATGAAGTGGTAACAGATCATCTTCTGCTTCACCAAATGTGCCTGCAAAGTCTCAGTACTTAATGGATGGGGATGGTAGAGATCAAATTGAGATCTTAATGAAAATATGCTCCTCCATTTATTTATCAAGTTTATATGGCTACCTATATCATAAAAAGATACTTACACAGCTTACAGAAAAAAGTATAAAACAATAAGCATGTTATATTTTTAAAATGTTTTAAAAACATACATAATAACACAAAAGAGCTTCAATCATCTATGTTGTCACTTAATAATTAAAATGTAAAAAAATAAAAAATGGAAAATGGGACACATAACTAAAATAGAATACCAATTCATAGCCTGTATCTGCAATGAAGTAAATGAAGTAAGAAAATAAAGCAAATGAAGCAAATGAAGTAAGAAAGTAAGAAAATAAGATACAGAATAGCAATAGCACTTAGACATTTAGACTTCACAGTGCTTCTACAGCCCTCTCTAAGTGGATTACAGAGTCAGCATATTGCCCCCAACAATTTGGCTCTTCATTTTACCACCTCAGAAGGATGGAAGGATGAGTCAACCTTGAGCCTGGTGAGATTTGAACTGGCAAATTGCAGGTGACCGGCAGGCAGTAGAAGTAGCTTGCCAGTACTGTACTCTAACCATTGTGCCACGAAGGCTTTAGGAATGAATTAAGACTAGCAGCAAATACCAAAAATAATTTTAAAAGCTGTCAAGGAAATGATCAGTTCACTAATGGGACAAGATAGCAAGGAGGTGACAGGTATCAGGGAGAAAGAAAAAACTGTTTAATTCATTCTTTGCATCTAACTTTATACAAAAGGGAAAAAAGTCCAATATATCAAAAGTAATATTGCAGAAGACAGAATAGGAATACGTCAAAATAGCCCAGAGAATACCTATCCATTCTAGGCGGATTCAAATTGCCGGACCAGATGGATTACATCCCAGGGTTCTGAAGTAGTTAGCAGACATGCTCTCAAAACCACTGAGAATAATTTTTCAAAGATCCTGGAGCTCTGGGGAAACTACCAGAGAACTGGCATTTTAACTGCCAAACGAGACCGAGAGGCACTTTGTGGTCTCATCTTTAAGTGCTGAGACTTCGCAGACATATTCAGTGAAGCAGAAGATGATCAGTTACCACTTCAGTGATCATATAAATGCCCTGTTGATCTGGTGGCTGGGGCCAAGATCCCAGTCGGGAATCTCAACTCCCTCTTAGGACTTGATTGGCAGTCTTCAGTGATAGATTTTTAATAATCTTCTCCTGCAACAGCTCCTATACCGAACTTATTCATAAAAAAAAATAAATGGGAAACCTTAGGCTCTGAAATGATTGCTGGCATTTGAACCAGATGCATAATTTGTCATTCATTTTACAACTTCTGGAATGGTTCTGAAAGGATTGGGTTTTTGCCAAGATGGACCCTTAGAAAAGCATATAATATAGCTAACATTAGTAAAGGAGATGAATGAAATGCTGTTATGTTCCCACCAAAGGTGGTCCCTATTTTTTCTACTTTCATTTTTTACATGCTTCCGAAACTGCTAGGTTTGCAGAAGTTGGGACAAGTAACGGGAGCTCACCCCATTACATGGCACTAAGGATTCGAACTGCTGAAGTGCCAACCTTCCAATCAACAAGCTCATCTGTCTTACCCACTGAGTCATCTTGTCCCGTTTGTATTAAATACTATATGGAACTATAAGGGATGGAACAACTATATGATAGTTGTTCCATCCCTTGCAATACTGTCTCAATGTAGGAACACTCTCTTTAATTTATCTGTGCCATAGTGCTTGCTAAATATTTATCTGGAACTTGTTTTCCTCCTTCCTATTATAAAGGAAGCTAATAGGATGCTTGCCTTCGTATGCAACCATCACTTGGTACTGACTCACATATTCATAATTAGAAAATATTCCCCAAAAAACAAACATTTCTACAATCAAAGAAAAACACCCGCTCAATGCAGTTCCAAGCTTCCTTCTACTATTCTGATTAGTTATCTATATTAGTGCATATTTCTGAAGGCTTACTGTACTTTGCTTAAAAGAAAAAATTTGACATTACCGCCTTAGATTACACTCTATAAATATTATAATCTGTACATACATATGTGCTCTAATAGAATTCATAAAGCAATATGCCTGACTTGGCATTCCTAAGTAAGGTTTATAAATGTGGCTCGAATCTAATTTGTATGGGAGTGGTATGTTATCTAAAAGGGGTAGATTTAACTTTCTATAGAAAGAGATGGTTTTAAGCAGGATTCTCGCTAGCCAGAGCATAATATAAATACCAACTAGCAGAGAACCATAACTCACATTGAATTTATGGGGGTAACTGCATATATTGTTCAGGATGAGGAGAAAATGAGAATACCGTTGAGGTAAATAATGACGTAGTGATCCAGGAGATGTCAGAATGCATCATTCATGAAATGCTGGAAGACTGTAAAAGCATTAGTCAACCCAAAAAGCATGACTGCATATTTGAAATGCTTATAATGGATGGAAAACACCATCTTCTGTGTGCCTTTGGCATTTAGTCATGCAAGCCACATGACCACAGAGATGTCTTTGAACAGCGCTGGCTTTTCAGCTTTGAAATGATGAGCACCGCCCCCTAGAGTTGGAAACAACTAGCACATATTAGCGAGGGAAACCTTTACCTTTATTTAATACACTGTGTCTTAGTATAGAACCATTGCATTTATTTTATTTTTTGAATCTCCACATTTCAACAAATCACAAGAGAAAGGATGAGGAAGAAAAGCCTTCCAGAGAGCTTTTCAAGGTTAAGCTGGCAAGGAAGTCTCCAGAGTCATGAGAAGATGGACAATAATACCACATATGGACTTGCCCTGTTCCACTTTACAACACTAAAACTCAATGCAGAATGAAGGCATTCTGAACTTGAGATAGAAAAATAGAAGCCTGTGTCATAAGGGAGGAAGATTCGGGAAAATAGGAGACAAATTTCAACAAAATATTAGTTTTACTGTCAACCTTTTCCAACAACCTTTTGTTACACACCCCATATTTCAAACATATCCAAAGTTCATAGCAGCTCAAAATGAAAGAAAAACCTTACTGTAGTCATTAACCAGCAGAAAGAAGAAAACGGAAAAGTAAATAGTATCATCCTAAAATGAATGAACAGGAATGATACATAGAAAAATATGCCAAAAATCTTCATTCTTATTAGTTGACTATCCTAATATATAGAATTATAGAGCCCCTGATAAATCTGAAGAAGAGAGTAGAATAGTTGACATAAATAAAAATGACCAGAGGGTAATAATTAGGCAAAGCCATTCTCTACATCAGAGATGGGTGACTATGGCCTTTTTATGATTTGTGGATTTCAGCTCCCAGCATTCTGGGAGTTGAAGTCCACAAGTCATAAAAGGGTCATAGTTACCCTGCTCTGCCCTACATAAACAAGTTCAATTGCTCTTAAGTATTCTTCATCTAATTTTAGCATGTTACTTCACACAACCTGGCAACCTTAAATGTTATTTCAGAGTTAATATCAGAAAATAAGAACTGGTGATCATCAGAAGTAGGGCAATTAGGGCATTTCAAGGTGCTGTTAAAACTGGCAGTACAAAAGAAAATCTTCAATAGTTTCTACTTGTCCTGAACCACAAGGCCATACTTGTAAATGTTACGGTATCTTCTTATATCTTTCAGCTAGGAGTGCTGAAAGTAGCATACTACATCAGGCTAAAGTAAAGACCCTGGCTAGGAATATTAAGGTTTGTGAGGTGCAAGGATGTATCTCTGACTGTCCATCATGGGAAATACCCTTATCCATTTGTCAGTCTCTGTCATACAAATGTTGTTAGAGTGTTGTTCTTGCCTGCTCATAGCCCACGGATAATAGGGACATGAGGGAGAGTCCTAAAATTGGGAGTTCAAACATATACAAAGTTTGCAGCAGCTCATTCTTACCTTCTATTACTTTAAAATGAATGGAACATGTGTTTTTATCTTATAGTCGCTCCAGCCTAAATATGAAATCAGATGATGGTCTGAGACCGAACTGCAAAGCTGCTCAAATAACCACAGCAATCATCAGCATCCCAACACCACCGGGCCTGGCACCAGAAGGTGAAAACAGGCCTTCCTCCTCCAGCCCCAGCCATTCAATGAACACAATCATGGCTAGCAGCAACATTGTCAAGGTTTCAGCTTTGTAAGACTGGCTTGGTCAAACATGATGGTGGTAGATTGGAAGGCCAATCTTTCTCCCTTTCTCCCCAACTTCCATGTTCCTTCTT
The DNA here is from genome assembly GCA_032468135.1 of Calamaria suluensis. Taxonomy (NCBI): domain Eukaryota; kingdom Metazoa; phylum Chordata; class Lepidosauria; order Squamata; family Calamariidae; genus Calamaria; species Calamaria suluensis. Next base: position 64,361 of record JANHFP010004517.1, on the reverse strand, counting down.
TGCTGCAAATTGTGCCTAGGTGAATGGCTGGATGGACAATGGACCAACCTGACCAACATCTAAGAACTGAGGATGAGAGCCGAAGGAGGCAGCTTCCTTCAAACTCACATTCATGCTGCAGAGCGAGCTCAGAAGAATCAGGAAGCTGTGTTTGTATGTATGGGTGTATGCTTGTGTGTGAGCATGTAAGAACAGAGTGGCCAAAGGATCTCTCTTTGACAAGTTAAGGCCTTGTTCTAAGACATGAGGCGTAGAATAGTTTTTGGATAGTGATATATAAGTCCTGTCATAACTACAAGAAGGTCAGTAAAGAAGTAGAATTATAACACTGTGTATCTCAGCACCTTTTTAAAGGTTTTTAATGGATAATATTTATTCATAAGGAAATGACTGAAAAAGGTGACCAAAATGGATTTTGTGATTATTTTTTTCTGTCTTCATGCAGCAGGATCTTTATTAACCAAAATGACTTCTTTATGTTCTTTTATACCCAAACATTTAAAAGAAAGGAATGCATCCTGTCACACAAATTTAATTTTCATTCTTGTGTGCATGCGTGTGTAAGAACGAATAAGATTACCACAAAACTGGCATTTTCCAACTATGAAAGATCTGAGCACACATTCCTGTTTCTGGGCTCAATCCTGCAAAGACTTACTGTTTGCATGGTCAACAACATGCTTTAAGTAATGCCTGTGGATTCAACGGTTCTACCTTACTGTCCATCCCTTTCTGCATGAGTGTGTCTTTGCAGGCTTCAGCCTTTAGTGCGCAGTAGCAAAACAGATGCCTGCATGCGGTCACACACACAAGCACTAATGAAACATTCATTTTAGATGGCACTTTTTCTTAACACAAATCTGTAATTGCCTTTAATTCAACAAAAATTGCAGTTGCAAACAGTGTATTTGTCTGCTAATT
>JANHFP010004517.1:51390-63435 GCA_032468135.1 Calamaria suluensis | reverse complement strand
TGTGGAAAAAAATCATATTAGTGGAACAAAAGAACAGGTGTTCATAGTTCACCACAATTCTTTGCTTTTCAAAGTATTACTTTGGTTATCACAGATTGGTAGAGGATGTGATTAGATTAACTAGTTCTGTATTTTAAAAGTCCAGAAAATGACCTTGGGGAAATTTAATTTTTTTTAAAAAAAATATTCCAGCAAGTTTCAGAGGGCAAAATCATTTGAAGCAGCTGCTGCAGATGTTCATAACTGAAATGTAATCTATGCCCATGCTTTATTTTATGTTTTATATGTGTTTCTTTAATAGTAATGGAAGTGTCTCCCATTGTATATAATAGCCAATAGTCAGTGGATGTGTCCTTTGTTAGGACTATTTTAAGAGCCAAAACTTTTGCATGGACTGAAAGTGAATCTCATTTTGTAATACAGTCCTGTGGCTCTTGGTGAAACTCTGGGTTGCATTGGCTTAATGGATACAGCAATATAACATTTTACTTTCCCTAGGTAAAGCATCATTTCTTTTCAATTGAGGAGGTGCTGCTTTTAGATTTGGGGGCCTACTTTATATTAGAATTTCATTTCTAATCAATTTATAAAATACTGTTAATAGATGGTTTAAAAATATCTATGTTTCAGAATAGTTCACCAATTGTTAACTGTTGTTATACTGTTTAGAAAGTTTAGGACTGTGAGGTATAACCATCTAAAGCTTTATACCGATATTCTCCTAATGTCTTTCTCTGGAGGCAAACCTGCGTGGCCACATTTATGCCAAGAAGACACACACTGCTTCAGAACATTGTGAACTGTACTCTTCTTTTCTTCCTAAATTGTGCAATTTATTAGCCATCTTAGATTTGTTTCAGCTTTAATATACCTGATGTCCACAACATGCTGTCTTTTGATACCTTGCTTTCATTTTTATATATCTTCACCAAGTATATATCCCAAGACATTTTGAGCTAGAATTTTTGTTGCAGAAGGAAGACAGGCTTTGCTGATTCAAGCATTGTTCAGAGGGGGAAAAGGGGGGGACTGTGCTGAAAAAGTTATCTTCTGTATGGATTTTGTTTATGGTTGTTTTTTTCACATTAAAATTAAAGGTATCAGATGAGCAATTATTGGAAGCCACTGACTATGGTAGAATTCACATGTTAATACATCTTAAACTGGAGTCTGGAACCAAATTTGTGAATAGGATGTGACCAGTTCTGTGAAAACTGAATTTCAAAGAGCTTATTAAAAAAATCCCACCTTTGTAAATGTTTCCATTTTGAGTTGTTAAAATGAGGCATTTCTGCACATTGCACCATAAGAGGTCTTATCAGCTGAATGATTCAGCTAAGGAAACTCTAAATTCTATTCCATTGGCTTATACAAATAGCTGGATCCATGCATTATGCTAAACAGAAAATTTTGTTAATCTATTGCTTTACACTGCATGGAAACCATACTCTTAACTGTGCAATTTAAAAGTTTTTACTGTCTTGTAATTTTAAAAAATGTTAGACATGTTGTATGTTCCTAATATACTGAAAAACTCATTATTCTGGTAATCAGAAGGAGACCTTAATTTGCCATCCAAAATGTCAGTGCCTGGATTAACACCAGGGCTACCTGCAAGTGGTTGAAAAAAGCCAGGATGGCAATTATGACTACGCCATCTAAGCTGGGCCCTTTACATATGTCTGATGCAAATAATAATAATGATTGTGAGATCACAGGATCACATACACCATCTGGATGTTTTTGCTTTAACTACTCCTGAAGATATTTCTGGTTTAGCCCAAGAAATTATGAATTTTTTTTTTAATTTCAGGGTTGTCCACTTCATATCCATATTGAACTCTTATTTAGTAACTACCAGCCATCTCATACATTTTGATGGGGTGAAAGGTTATTGGGTAAGGGACTGTTGCCTTGTTTTCATAATTTCACTGGTGAGGTAGATGCTGATTGAATTTATTGCAGATAGGCTAAGCTGCTAGTCTTTCTTTTCTGATACTAGCACATAATCTAAAGAAATTGATCATGCAATTTTCAGAAATGCCTTATTGAAGCGTTCCTTTGTTTCATTTAGCTTCTTTAGATTACATTATAACTTAACAATCAGTTCCGACCTAGGCAATTTGAAGTATATTACTCCATTGTTTTTAACATACTGTGTCGATTTTTATTCCTATGAAAAGGATAGTTATAGACATCTAAGGTTTGCCATATATCCAGTTCATTCCACCCCATTAACAGAAATAAGATGTATCTGATTCAAAATAGCAAATTGTGTAAAAATTGGGTTTGACTCTATTAAGTTTCAATTACTCCCAGTACAACCTACCTTTCTATAGGAAATGTTTGATCTTTTAAACCCCTCCCTTCCATTACAATATACCTTCCAAATTTCAATTATTTTCCCCAAATGTAAAGCATGAAAATATAGCAGTAGGCATACATTTGCTGCCTACTGATTTGTTTCATACTGATGGGTAAACTAAGCAACCATGGCTTCTTTAACAATCCTATAAAAACATGCCAAATGATAGCTTATATAAATACCCAACAGAACATTATTATCCAGCAACCACATGTGTTGATATACTGTGGTACTGCAGTTATTAAAATGCAGTACTGAGGCTAACTCTGTCTACTGCCAGGAGTTCGAGCTTGACTGATGGTCAACAGTTCTTTCCTTCCGAGCTTGGTAAAATGAGGAGCCAGATTGCTGAGGAAAATATGCTGACATTTGTAAAGCACTAAGAGAGTGCTGCAAAGCACTATGGAGTGGTATATAAGTGCTAGTGCTATATAGATAACATAGTATGGTAGAGTGGTACTGAATTCAAAGGTGATTATATGCAAAGAAAATAGAAGCCCTGCCACTTTTGTACATCTAGAACATATTTTAAGGCTGAAGCTAAGCAGCTGCCAGCTTAGTCAGTGCCTAGAAAGACACTTGTCTTTCTCTGTTAGCATTGGAAATCGTTTTGATGAAATTCCCCACATGCAGCTATTTAAAACAGTATTCTTTTTATATGATCCTTTGAATATTGAAGTTCTTTGTTTCAAAAAGTTTTTATTCCATCAGAATACAGTGAATGCTAGTCTAACTGCCAAATTGGCATTTTGTCCACCTGGGCAAGCTCAAAATCAGTTTCAAAATCCTAAAGTTCTAAGAATGTGCTCCTGCTATGAAAAGTCCAAAATGTTCAGAAAATTCAGAAATCTAAACCAGATTGGAATCCCATGTAGTTAATTTGTTGAGAGCAGACTGATTCTGTTCTCATAAATGCCAGTTTCTTTTTGTGAAAAAGAGTTGCCCACTAGTTAGAAATACCAGATCCCTTTATCAGGCAAGATAACAATTTTTCTAAAGCTTGGTGACTAGAGGGAAAACTTTGATTCCCTGATGTTTTCATGTGACTGAATCACAATGAGCATCTCATGCTAACTTAAAAGTACCCAGGCAATTAAGCCAATGAGGATTTTATTTAGCCCCAAATAGACCTGGTGCACAAACATCCATGACATTCATTATACTTTCTTATATTCATGATCAAGACTAATTTCTAGAAGAGAGCCCTCAAAAACTGGTCTTTGTAGCCACTTCATTTTGGTGTTCATTTTTAGTGTTCAGATACTCCTTACCTACAACTACATGGACTTAGAAAAAATGGAAGGAATATGTTTGGGCATTATCATAATTATGCACTCCAAATGCTGCATGGTTATGCCAATCCTTTTTCAAAGTAATAACAGCAAGAAAAAAATTTAAAAATATATAATTGGGGAGGGAAGTGGTAAACTTCAATCTCGTTTGGAAGTTGAAATGACATAAAACATAGCTATCAGCCAGCTGTCTCAAAAAATCTCAGGTCATATGCTGTCTGCACATGCAGAAGAATGAATTGCCTGGAATAGGAGATTATTGGATTGGCTGTCTTGAGAACAGGGCCATTATGTCGCCTACATATCTAATCATAGTGAATGTGGTTTCTTTTTTTCCATAGCCTCACCCAACTAGTGTCAATATATATTGCCCACCTCCACCTGGGAATGGAAAAACGTTTTTGTTAATATGTCAAGTAAAGCATTTGTCTTATTTGACATATAATTTATGACTTGTCATGCTCTATGTCACTAAATCATTTCTTTTGAAACTGATTTCAAAAATACAGAAGTATAACTATATTTAATTTTTGTCTATGAAATTCTAGAGGTAGATATTTTACATTTCATTACTTAGTATAGATGGTATCTTGCTCTTTTGCCATACAAGGTATATGCTTCACTTAAAACTACAGTTGGGACTGTAATTTTGCTCATTAAGCAATGTGGTCATTAAGCAAGTTATCAGGTGATGGGACCTATTTGTGCAACCTTTCACCCCATAGTTAAGTAAATAACATGGTTGCTAAACAAATCTGGCTCCCCCCTCACCACCACTCATTGACTTTGCTGGTCAGAATTTGCTTGGGAATGTCACAAATCACAGTCATGTCACAGCAGGATGCTGCAGCTATAAATGCAAACTAGTTGCCAAGTGCTCAAATCATGATTGTGGGGATGGTGCAAAAATTGTAACTTCAAGGATGGGTTATGAATCACTTTCTTTCAGTGCCATCACAACTCCAAACTGTTACTAAATAAATGGTCATAAAGACTACCTAGTTTCCAGATACTAACATAATTTTGCTGGTATCAGTGGAAATGATATAAAATTTTATTTCAGTTGTATTGGGACAAATATACATGGGAATTTCCTTTGTGGTGCTGATACTACTCCAAAGGAAATGATCTCATTTATGTATATATTTAAGACTGATGAAAAGAAATAAAGGATATACTGCAAGTACTTGTATGTGCAAATCTCATATTGAATAATGAAGTGCATAACAGTAATTAGATTTTAATGGAGCTAAGCTTTTTCCACCATGAAAATGATTGCCCACATACTTTAGTTTAGGGAATGTGAAATGCATCATGTTTTCAAGAAATAAGATATTTTAATTATTTTTGCCGCTAATTTATCACCAATTGAAAAGTAGACAGACACAATGTTAAGCTGACCAAAGGCTTTAAACCTAATTCCTTATTGGTTCATGTTACTGTCACTGACAATTTCTCCTTTTTGTAACCAATTCAGAGTTGATCTAATATACTAAAGCATATATTGGCTTTTTCATTAAAGAATATCATTCTATCTTGTGTTTCAGTTTTTCCAACCAAATTCCACTTTTCTCTTCACAATTACAAATTGATTACATAAATGTCTGTTTGGAACATAAGAACACTGAATTTAATATTGCCACGGTTAAAGGAAATAACTGTTAGAATTGCATCCCCCACCCAAAACAAAATAATTGCAAAAAGCAATAAAAGAAAAAAAAACTTTAACATTTTGATTAATATTTCTTACCTGGTCAGAATGTTTTCTAGAGGAAGGGGTTTTTTAACTATGTTTTTAAACGTGTTGGAATGGTGATTGCTTTGCTTCTCCTGGGTAGATGCTTTGAATTAGTTCTAAATTAAATTACTGTTCATGTCCATCTCACAAGCCAGGCACATCAAATCAAACTGTTACTCTGTAACCAGGTTTTCAATAGCAATAACCATATATATATGCCACGTCAACACTGAGAAACTTCTATAATGGCTAATTAAGACTATAATCCTCTATATGTCTATTTAAGACTCATTGAACACTATGGAGCTTCTTTTAGATTAGATCATGCTGTATGTAATTATATGGATCGGAAATGTTTAATCCTGCCCATTACAAGTTACTTCTAGTGTCTTTTTTTTAATCACTACTTTAGTTCAGCAATCACTTTAAAAATAATAAAAGCATTTACAGTAAAATGAGATCCCATCATACATACATGATTGCTAGTTGAAAGTTGTTTCCCCCCCCAAAAAAAAATAATCATATGATTGAAGCCAAGATGCTCAGTAACGTTAATCCTTAAACCTGACATTCATTTAAATAAGAACTAGAGGTCTGTAGTTGATCCTCAGGAATATTTGAATACAATGCTATGAATGAATACTATCAAGGTGCCAGAGTGTATCAATAAAGCTACATTAAAGTCCATGAGGTGTCAAATGTTTAAAAGATTCCTCCAATTTCAGAAATGAATATTGCTAAATCAAAAAGGGGACAACTTTATCTTCATGTCCAGAGAATTGACAGTGACGTTGAAACATCCATTGTGTTTACATTATGAAATGTAAAGTTCAAGAAGTAGTGTTAGATTTAATGCTAATTTGGCAAGGAATTATTTGAATAATCTATTATGGGGCCAAATATTCAATACTTCTTCAGTGGTCTTGCTTGTTGTTAATAATTTAATTTGGTCATATGCATGTATGTGCACATTGCTTTTTATTTTTTTTAAAGACCAGTGCTAATCACATTACATTATATAAAAATGCAGGTGAAAGAGTATAATCTGTATAATATCTTTTCCTAAATTACTGTTGCAACCATGGCTGGAGTTCCAGAAGCTCCGTAGACCATTAAAATACACTACAGAATGTGTGCGAATTTTTTGATAAACTAGTGAGACATTACAATGCAATGATGTTTGCATTAGAGGTTTTACGTTGTTACCAGAATTTTATCTCAATTGTATTATTTTTTATTTTCATACTCTAAATGGGCTTTGCTTATTACAAAACATCATACCCAAGACAAACGTACTGTACAAAACTGCAGATAGATTCATTTGACAAAACTTTCTAAAGGATCCTTACTTTCTTGTTGTCTTTTTTTGGAACTGTAGTGCTTATGTTGAAACTTGCATATCATTTACAGTATTGTGTCTTGTGCCACTGCTGTACCTGATGTATCCATTCTGGATTAAATGAATTATGTGCCACAAAATATTCAATTCTTGCTGAAGACTCTTTTAACTGATGTCATCTATTTGATTAAATCATCTACTATACTCAAGATAAGATACATCACAATCATAACTTTGCCAGATTTGACCAAAAATCCATCTAGTTTAGTGTCTTACTTCCAATATAGACAATTACATTGTTTCAAGAAATTACATTTGTTTCAAGAAATTTTATGTGAAAGCAGTAAATGGTATTTAATAGTATTTTGTAGGTAGAGGTACCATTTAGTTATTACAGCTGATAAATTTTGATAAATCTTGTTCAATCCTAGCAATGAATTCTATAAAACACAAACCATTTTATATAAAATATATTTATTGGTAATACATGCCCTCATTTAACCTGTGCCTGCTTTTTCACAAATTATATGAATTTCAGTGTGACATACCTCTAAATCAGAATGACATTACTCTAGCTCCAAATATAAGTGTGGTATAACAGTTCGTGAAGATTGTAAATAAGTTGCAGTCTTGTCTGTGCCCACAGGGGAAAAAATAATTAAGGATCTAAAATAAGCTGATAAAGAGAAATCTATCATGATTACAAATGTTATATTGTACCACTATGAAAACAAAGTCTGTATTTTTGGTAGAAAATGTTCTACGTTGTCTCCTATACTGTGTTGAAACTCCAAACACTGCAGGAACAGAACAAAAGTACATTTAATTTTTTAGCTCTTATCCTCAACATAACCTTACATTCATAACTGTAAAACAGAAAAGCTATTCTAGCTGCTTTTAATTCTTAGAACAACTTAGAACAACAACTTAGAAATGACTTTATGGGGTCAGCTTTTAAATTTAGATCTAAAACTACAGTTTTGAAAACACTGGGGAGTACATTCTAAAAATTAACAATTGTACAACACGTAGCTTTTATTTTGTACCTTAATTTAAAAAATAAAAAAATATTCATATGCTAATAATTTACAACATAGGAGTATTCACTAAGGTAAATGGACTCAATTAGAGATGATGGGCGCATCATTGGAAGACCTAAAGGACCAACCTGGGATCAGATTTTCCAAGGGACAAAAGGCTTATCTATGGGGGTCTCAACTCAACTCTCAACTCTGACTCAATAGCACATAATCTATCAAGGATATTCAAAGGAAGTAATTAAAGGCAAACTTCAAACTTGCAAAGGAAGAAAAGGAGAACCTAACAAAGGCAAAATTGAAATATGTCAATTCTCATACTGCTAATGTATCAGATATGAATTATTTCCAATTACTCAGAAAAATAGGACTGGTACATATTCTTTTTGTGCATGGCAGGTCATTTTTACAACCAAACAGTATCATTTTGTAAAAGTAATTATAAGTTAATAGGATAAAAAGTATGCTTCTAGGTTAAAGATCTGTTGAAACGGCACTCTAGTTGATTATTAGCACAGCAGTTTTTTGAAAATACCATCATGCTAGATGAAAACAATATATATTTGGTCCTCTATGGCTAAGTCAAGCCTAAAGATAATGGAAATTGAACAGTAGGTCATACTTGTTGTAAGCTTCAAGGATAGCATTGACTTTTAACGAAGCACTTTACCTATGTTTCATTTTACTCTTTACATTATAAGAGGATTTTGAACAAACTTTAAGCAGTGGTCAGAGTTCTTTTTCTTTTTGTCTGGGATTTTGACAGTAAAATAAAATACAACATCACCTCTTTATGCTTCTTTTAATATCCTGTTACAATCTGGGCCTCATTTATTTCTCTTAGCTTGATTATGTTGCTCTTATACAAAAGCAACTATGTGGAAAATTTATTATTCTGGGCTGTGCCGTGTGGTCTGAGGATCAGATGCATACCAATAGCTATGCTTAGAATTATCCACTAATGCAGGAAACTCCACATAAAGACTACAGTACTGGGAAGAGTGAAAAGGAATTAAAAAATCCACCAAGCAAAACCTTATCTGGTGAGGGATGCAAAAATCTAGAAAAAACATTGTAAATATTAGAATGAAATAGCAGCAAGCTTCAATATTGTGAACCACATAATCATTACAAAAATATTCATTTGAACAACATGATTACTTTTGTACATGTAAAACAATACACAGGAGAAAATCAGGTCCTTGCACAAAGGAAAATCATGCAAAAATACGAGTTCTAACATAACAACTAATTGTACTGAGTAAAAGAAAGAATATAGCAACATTTCAGATTCTACACAAGTTGATAAGCAATAAGGAAACAAGGTTCTCTGGGTACTAGAATTTATTTTCTGCACCTTTGAGTCAGCAATCAATCCTGGCAACTTCCAATTAGTGCTTCCAATTTTCTTGGAAAGAAAATAGTTTGCCATTGTCTGCTTCTAGGGCTGAAAGAGAGTAATTGGCCCAAGGCCATCCAACGGGCTTTGGACATAAGGCGGCATTAGAACTGTCTCCTGGTTTCTAGCCTGCTGTTTTAACCATGACACCAAACTCTTATACCAGAACTTATACATCTACCCAACTGTTTCAATTATGAGATGCTACCATGTTTCCCTGAAAATACAACATGTCCAAGTTGTATACAATAAGGCCAAGCCTGATTTTTGGGATGGGTGTAAATATACACCTTCCGCTGGAAATAAGCCGTGGTGAAGGGGAGGGCATAGCCATAACAGGAGGCAGCCCTTCCCTTTCCCAGTCACCTCTGAGCTTCTCTGCCTCTTAAATCTGATCAGCTGATGGCTCAGGCCATCTTCACAAAACAGCTGATTCACAGGTGCTGCTCATGCCGCCTCCTCCAGCAAGTGCAACCACTTTTGTAGCCAATTGTGGCTGCAAAAGAAGATAGAGGCCAAGTGACGTACCCCAGACCCCTTGCAACCTCCTTACATAATGATGACAGCCATAGCAGGCAATTCTGTCCATGGAAGAGCTGGATCATGGGTGTCGCTCCGGCCGGCACCTCCAGCAAGCAGCAGGAGGCCAAGCGATCCATCCCACATGCCTCGTCCCAGCCTTCCGAAAGGTACTGTAGCAGCAGCTATCCACATTTTTTTTAACCCTTAATTTCATCCCAACCATACTGTTCCCACCAGGGCACGACCAGGCTCCCTTTTACACAGTGCACATCTCACATCTCCCTGGCCCCCAGCGAGGGGGGGGGGGAAAGAGGCAGCAAGAGAAGCAAGCCCCATTTCACTCCATGCATCTTGCTTCCCCCACACCCCACATGCCAGCCCCCTCGATAAAGAACCGGGTTCTGTTGAAAAGGAAGATGGGCAGGTGCAAGCTTTGGGCATCTGGGGTTGCTGGGTGTCACCTGGAGGAGTGGAGGGGCAGGAGTTTACAGGTGAGGGGGATGGATGGATGGGAGACGAGCAAGTGCCAAGAACGCCGGAGAGATTCCCACCTTTGGTTGCCCCAGTGTACAACTGACAAGCGGCTGTGTTGCACTGCCACAACAGCACAACACAGCAGCAGCCATAAGGTAGCTACGCTTACCGCCTTCTGCACCCCCAAAATAATACCCCAATAATGCCCTTATTTCAGGGTTAAAAAAAATATAAGGCAGGGTCTTATTTTTTGGAAAACATGGTAGATAAGATATAAAACAACTGAAACAATGTAGGTAAATTAGTTTGGAGCTAATTGATAATTTCACTTCTGATTAAAGTTTTTGTTTATGTGTAGAACAACACACACTATAAAGTACACTTATGTGTAAGACAACACATACCAGGAAAAGGGTTGTTTCATCGTTAATAGGAATTTGAAAATTAGGGCCCATGTAACAGTGACTAGATCTGCTAAAAGTTCAGTAAATAAACTTGAATCACACATTATCTCAGGTTAAATCTATGTATAACTTCTTTAAAAAAACTTCTTTAAATTGGAGATACATGTTATGTATTGGCAGATAAAATATAATAAATTATATATTAATGTATAGGTGTTTTTTTAAAAATATAGAAATGTATATTCCATGTGGCTTTCAGCAACAAAATGCCAAAAGAAACCCAGGACTTACGCACACACTCACACGGAGGAAGGAAGAGGAGAGGGGGAAGGAGTGGAGTATGTTTTAAAGTTTGGCTGTACACTGCCCCGAGTCCGCAAGGAGAGGGGCGGTATAGAAATGCAATTAATAATAATAATAATAATAATAATAATAATAATAATAATAATAATAATAATAATAATAATAATAATAATAATAATATTCCTCCACACTTTCTTGATCTCCAGACACGTCCACCACATGTGAAAGTATGTGCCCTTCTTATTTCTGCATTTCCAACAATTAGGGGGGCCTATTCATAAACATTTTGACCAATCTCGCTGGAGGCAAATGCCACCAGTAAAACATTTTATATACATTTTCTTTATAGGCAGTTGACATTGTTAATTTGTAATGATTGTCCCATAGGTTAACTGGGGTTTAAAGTGGGCTGCCATATTTTGAAATAACTGGGCAGCGCTGGGAATATTGCTGCTGCTGCTGGGACACCCCCTCCCGTTAATGTGACAAGTGATCTAGGTATGAACACTTTGCTTTTTAATCTTCATACTGTAGTCTTTTATTGGTTGGCTGGGTAATAGATAATTAAAGAACAGTTTAGTCATCTCTTTGGGCTCTCTGTGGAGAATTGCCAAGCTGACAATGTTGCATTTTAATTATTAAGCAACACTGATACCTGTCCTTGTAAGGCAACTAACACAGAGCAGATCTCTCATCCAACAGCTCCAATTTGCTCCATTTAACTTGCTGAATAGTTTTCTGTCAAGCACAGCATACTAGCTCAAACTTCTGGCACAACTCAAACATGTTTCACGAAGCAAGCATTTGCTACCCATGCCTCTATTTGAAACCTTATATGCTTCATGAGTTAATAGAATTTTCTCTACCTTTTTTTTTTCTTCTTGGCCAAACCAAATGAGGCAAAATTGCATAATAGAACAAAATACAAACAGGATATTTTTTGGTGACAGAATCTTTATTTTTACAGCCTTTAGGAATTTAGGTGTACTTCTATTGTGAGGTGCCATCCTACCCTACTGCTTTATCTCATAATTTCCCATAAAAAAGATAGGGCTTCAGCTGCTATATCACTCCGGCCATCCTCATATTTTTTTATTTTATTTTTTTTTAAATATAAATTTTTATTAGGAATAAAAAGACAAAACAAATATACAGTTACACCAAAAACACGT
>JANHFP010004517.1:11662-33388 GCA_032468135.1 Calamaria suluensis | reverse complement strand
AGGGATTGAAAGGAGGAAAACTAATTTAGAGCCTTTTTGCCTACTGTCCCTGTCCTAATGTTCTCGTTATTGGTAGTCATTTTATGTACTCAGTTCATGCTTATACTTATATATATTACCTAATAAATAAATAATTATTTAAAAATAATTATTTTAGACAAATAAATAAAAATAAATAAAATAAAGGACAGGTGGAAAGCATTTTAAGCAAATTAAGACCTAAACAGTTTAAATATATCAACTGCACTTGCTGTTTCTCACCAGAAGAGAGTGCAATCTGACCATATGTTTTTTTTAAACAAAAGCAATAAAAAAGAATGTGTGCAGACAATGTGTGTAATGATTATACCTGGGTAAGACAAACAATATTCTTTCTCCCATAAAAAAACTTACAAAGAATACTTATTAAACCATTAAAATCTATCATAAGGAAGGGCCTGCTCTGGTAACAAGTTGAACTGACTATATCAAGAAACAAGAAATAGGATTAGGTTGTATAGTGAATTCATCTTTATACTTCAGTGTTTTCAATCTTGGCAGCTTTCAGATGTGTGAAATCCAACTCCCAGAAAGTTGCCAAAGTAAAGAAACTCTAAAGTAGCATAAACTAAAGAAACTTTAGCACATTTGGTCCATTGTGGACTATCAATATCTATTTTATTTTATAAAATGCATCTAATTTAAATTGATAGTAGGAGTTTTAATGTGCCAAAAGGCACCCATCCAAAGCTTAAATTATTGAATACAGGATGTTAAAACATTCTTAAGATCCTTTGGCTTTAACTGGGGTTTGGAAAGAGGCACTTAAATGACGGAAATGGTCCCTGGACAAAGGAATAATTAGTCTACTTTTCATGTTGGAGTTCTAGGTAATATACAATTCAAACGTTGCCCCTGATTTTTTATCATAGATAAAATATTGATTGTTAGTGTTTTGGAGTTTTTTGTTTTATTTTATCCTATTCTGCCTATGCTACTTGAGGTAGTCTCAAAAATAATATTGAACATACGGTACTTGAGTAACCTTGAGTTACCTTAAAATTTGTAGAGATTCTCAGTCATCCAGGTCTTGGTTGTCCCAAAGGTGTCTTTAGGAGGCATCTGGACTTCCTTAGTTTTTGTTTTTTTTTATTTGAAGACGTTTTGCTTCTCATCTAAGAAGCTTCTTCAGCTCTAACAGGATAGTGAGGAATGCTGAAGAAGCTCCTTGGATGAGAAGTGAAATGTCTTCAAGGAATAAACAAGAAACTTGCTTCCTGAAAAAGCACCTTTGGGATCTGAGTTACTACATCACGGTTGTTGTTTTTAATTTGACAGTGTGTTTCCATTTGTCCTACATTCTTCTTTTTGTGGAATTAATTATACAATATATTGCATCTGTATGTGTTTCACCAATCCATAGGCCAGAGCATATTGTGCACTCTAATAACCAAGAGCAAAAATAATTGATTCTACTATTACAGCTAAGCACACTCTGATGTATTATTGTCCAATAGCATAATTTTAACTTCAGAAAAGGAAGGAATCTGTAATAAGAGTCTAAGAAAATAATTGATTCTAGTATTACAAGTAGACCTAATCTGACTGTCAGGCTTCATAATTTTATAATTTGTAATTTTATTTTATAGTATAACATAATTTCCCCTTCATAAAAAAAGAAAGAAAATCACTAAACTATGGAACACAGACTTAAAAAGGATCCCCTTTATCCAAATCCATAAGATATATAGGGTTTCTGGGCAACTGTTGTTTTTATAAATAGATTTTAAATGAAACCCAGATATGTCTTATCTATGGATTTATGTCTGCAGTGGAGATAATGACACAGTGATAGACACTGGCAGCCAGAGTAAGCACTGACAAAGATAATCATTTCCAAACTGTCATGTGATATTACACCTAATTTAGTAACTGTGATATTCTACTGGAAGTGTCACTGATGTCAGCCGGGCAACCCTGCAGACTTTCTAGAGGGGGTTATTCAAGTAATTGCTTCCTCCTTAAGCAACGTTGCCAAATCATAGCTACTTATATCCAACTGACATACTTTGTTTAATATGCACTGTAATGTTGCAAATTATTTGTACAGAATTAATCTCTAAGGTCAATAATTTATGAAGTATATTACTCTCAGTTACCCTCAAATACTGTGGTTCATGAAGAGGAAAAAATAGAGCACATTCCTCCCTTGGATAATTGTCTGCCTGACTGCTGTGGGAAAAGTAATGAAAACAATTTTCTTCATGTATTAGAAGCTAGAATTCGATGAGATAACTACTACCTCTACATCACACCCTGTAATCTCTAATATGATCCACCAAAAGGTAACCTGATCATCACCTTTTTGAAAACCAGTTTGACAGTCTGAACAGTGAGAGTTTGGGATGGTTGGTGATGGTGAAGGTTAAAGTTGCGTTCCTATATGCATGGATTCCTCCATCTTTCACATTACTTTTTTTTAGCATATTTTATTTATTTATCTAATTTATATAGTTTATCATCTCCCAAAATAAGTGACTCAGGTCTCCCAAGTTAAAACAATCAAACTCATTATATCATCAATATAATTATAATCATAATTATTAACAATAATTATTAACAGTTTTATTTCCCTTTTAATCCCTTTGAATAGTTTAATTGTTTAGTTATACTTCTACTTGAGGTAGAGTTACAGAGCCCATTTAAAAGTATTCCTCAATAGGTACTAATAGGTAATCAGAAAATTGGTTGCAATCACAACATTTGCATACTACTTTCTGGAAACCTGTTGAAATTTAATCACTGCTGTTATTCATTTCTTCTTGCATTCCTTTAATACACATATATACGGTACCTACAATAAAACATGCATATTTACCTCCTTTCAGACCACAATCCATATTATATCCCAGAATAATCCATTTCTTTTCCACCTACACAACATTCTATGACTCTTCAGTCAACTTTGCTGCGTTCTGATTTTGTTTTTATAAAAGTTTCTTAAATGCATACTGCCCTCAGCAGATATTTTGTGCCAGTTTATCTACAGGGAAAAAGACTGGGCCATCTTTATAAGACAAAAGACCTTCATCTTCAGGACTTAATAGGATTAGCCCTCTACCCATCTAGCAGCAGAGCTCACCACATGGCACATGGGGATATTGCATCACCCAGCACAGTTCAACCAGGTTTATCTCAGACAAACCCCTAAGATTTGTGCATGACCCCTACCGCAACCAATAGGATACATTTCTTCCACAGGAACAGGAAGTTCTAGGGCAAGGCCCAAGAGAGGGTATAAATATATATTCCCCACAATTAGTATATATACCTATATGTATTTTGTACAGTTCTCTGTGCTTTGTTCCTTCCTAAAAACCTTTCTCAGAAACTGCTATGAAGAATAGTACTGAAGGAAGCCCCTCCATTGAAAAATGAGTTGTCTTCTTTCAATTTCTATCCCAGGACAACTGACATTCTTCCTGTCAAAGAAAAAAAAGCATAAATCCCCTGTAGCCATTCATTTTCTGGCTGATGCTGGTTTCAATCTTATGACATTTATTATCATGTTTTCATAAAAACTAATGTGTAACATTAACAAGTATTCAAAGCATTTTAGCAAAGGCAATATATTGTATTTTGGGTGTTCTGTTAACCAATATATGTTGGCTTTGGTTATGTAGTATGTTATAGACACTATTAAAGTAGGGCATACATTGTCACATTGAATCACTGAAACATTTCACTAAAACTGACTAAAAAGTTCTAAATCATGTTGAAATGTTTGTCCATAGAACCATTCTGCAAGCAGATTACTTCCATGATGAAATACTTTTTTTAAAAAACCTCTATTAATCCTCCTTAGAGACCAGACAATCAACTAAATAGTGATTGCTTTAATTTCTTAGTTGTCACTCTTCATTTATAAGACATAGCTTGTTAAACATTACACAGAGAGAAAGAGAGAGGGAGGGAGGGAAGGGAGAGAGAGAGAGGAATTTTTTTAAAGGATTTCTTATTTCATATGATGTGGACTATTTCTAATAAGTGAGGATCATACTTTAGTTTATATTTAAAAGGCAGCAATACTGTAGACTCTTTTTGTCCAAACTGTACAATGAAGAATAATGTCCATTGTAAAGAAGTACGTACATTGCTATTTGTGCATGTGTATGCATGCGCCTTTGAATCAGTGTTGAGTTGGCAATTGCCTAGTCGCTGTTTTTGAGTATTTGTTATTTTATAACTTTCTATTAATAAATCATTTCATATTCTTCTCTTTTAATTCTATAGTTACATTTTTAAATTTAATTACTTTGCAAACAGATATGGTTAAAATTACAATTGCAAACTTCACTGATTAAGCTGGATTCAACATATCTTCTTCTCTCTCTCTCTTTCATTTAAATGCATCATCTTATGTTTGTAAATCCTGTTTCATCATGGATTCCATATAAAAATCGATCGAAACAGCTTTTGCATTCCATTTTTTTGGGTTTTTTTGTTTCTTTTAAGTTCTAGAGAAAGACATGTGAAACAATTAACAACATCTTCAAAGGAATAAAACTCACAAGGGAAGAAGAAAGCAACAACACATTACCCTTCCTGGATATCCTCATCAGCAGAGGAAATGATGTCAAATTAGAAAGACAAGTCTATCTAAAAACAACCCGTGCTAGCCAACCAAAATAACAACCCAACCTCCCATAAGAGGAGCCATGTAAAAACATTATTCTGATAAGTACAAGTGCACTGCCACAACCCAGAACACCAGGGAACTGGCTGCCTATACAACTTCTTCCAATAAAATTGATGCCCATGCAAATTTATCAAAAGGTGCTTGACCATTCAACCCTACAGCACAATAACTAACATAAGCAAGAAAAAGAATTAGACTGCCATATATCAAAAACTTCTCAGAAGTAATAAACATACTATTATAACCACACAATATCACGTAGCACACAAAAACCTCCAAAACATCTTAAGTAAAACAAAAGATTCAGTAGTCCTAGATGAAAAAAACAGGAAATATCTACATAATACAATAACAGACACTGTGTAGGGCAGCTAGATTAAAAAAAGTAGAACAACTCATCAATGAACACCAATTAACCATCAGAACACATGATGAAACTCCTTGATTTCACAACACACGGATAGACTCAACTATTGTTTTAACTGGGAAACCTTCCCATTGTGAACCAGTAGTAAAGGTAAGTTGAATCCACCTCTGGTCCAGGATGTATCTTCTTTACTGTAGCCATGCAGCATCATAAAACCATGGCACAGCTATTGGAAAAGGCACCACATTGCAAAATCACTGTGATGCTGTCAGCTTAACATTACAGGTTGCAAAAAGAAGTTGTACATAAACAAAGAAGGAAGATTAACAAACATTCCAAGCTATCTCTATTTCCAATGCAAAACACATTTTTAGTTCAAAAACATAGATGAAGGTGCATAAGCCATTTAGTTTGGTCCTCTTTTCTGTTAAGTGTAACAGGGACTTTTATTTCAGGAAGCAAAAGCAACTGAGGATACATTCCTAAGAATTTATTAATTTTTAGTATTCTCTTACTGGCCAGCTGAAGGAAATACTGAACCTGGTTTCTGCATAGTCTTGGCATTTCATGGTTGGCAGATCATAAGATGATCAAAGATAAACTTTGAACTGCTTTGGAGGGACAAGGGTGTGGAAACTTTTTTTTAAATGTTATTCAGAAATGTTCTTAATAACATCAAACTTGAGGCAGAACAAATTGTTTACTTCCAAATGATCTGGAGCACGGAAAGGGGCTAGATGGTGCGTTAATAGTGATTACAGTCTGTGCAGTCATAGCTGGGTAGAAGCTATAAATATGAAGAGAAAGGAGATGCCTTGAGGCAGGGTAGAATGAAAATAATATGATTTTAATTGATCTGAGTAATCAATTCCATCCATTTGTATTTTGTTTAAGTCCGCATGCTTTTAAAAGAAAATGAAACAAACTATAAATTCTCTATAACACAGTAAAAATAAATTGACAGATTTATTAGTAGTCTTTGCTGGTTCCAGATGCCTGATTGATCTATGTTTATGCTCGTCTATGGAAGCAAAGAACTTCATGAAAATCAGAGCTTATGGTCACCACAAAGACCAACAAGAGGATGGGAGATTGCCCACAAGTACTTTGGATAGCTATTCCTCATGTGGAAAACAGGGCAGAAATTTTCTGCAGGGTTGAATGCTCAGGAACAAAGGAATTAGCCATCCTGCTGGTAATCATGATGGAGCTTTTTAAAGGACACTAAGTTCACATTTTCTAATAACTACTGGAAATGGCCTAATAACCATTTTAAAGCTTTTTGAGACTTTCAAACAGGAAGTTGAAAGTTTTCTTCAGGTGAGTTTATCTTCAACCCAAAACAAAATAAACATTTATTATAAACACAAGACATAAAGAATCTAAAAAAAAACCCAGCAAAAAGCTAAATAAGATTTTCATTTTAGGAAGTTATAAACAGATTAAAGGTCCGGAAAAATTTAAAATACAACATGGAAAATAATCCAACCTAGGGTTTTTTGGAAGGCATAACAGACATAAGCAATTTCATTATTTTAAAACAACAACACTGGAGGGGACAACAGATTTTAAGTAGAGGAAAAAACAGCCATTAAAACTCCAAATGTTATAACCATGAAAATGCTACAGAAGAATGGGGTCAGAAATTAGTATCTATTGTATAATTATTGTATAAGCTAATAATGAGAGTACAAATGTCTGTTTCTATGGATGCACCATGTCCAAAATATGTTATTGAAGAAATAACAGATATAGAACATATTTTATCTGAAAAGATAGAGATGATACTGAACTTTACTATTATAATCAAAATTCCAAATAACATTTTGTATATGTATAAAATAAGTCTAAAGAAGATACAAAATCCCACATGCCTAGAGTCAGCTGAACAGTTAGATCAAATGCTGGTAGATGCCCAATGCTTTAAAATAGAAAATTGTTGAGATATTTTATTTTATTTTATTTCATTTCATTTTAATTTCAATGATTTAGAAGAAAGACTAAGTGCAGAACTCTATGAAGAATCCAATTCCAAGTCTTCATTCCTGGATACACGTGTTCCAGGAATGAAATCTTCCTGAGTCTTTTACTCTCCCATGTATCACTTTCTGTCTTGGAATAGTTGCAAGGAATATAAAAGATGATTACTTGTTTGTTTGCTTCTAAGTGGCTTTTATTATAACAACCAGCACTCCAAAGTGGGAATTTCAATAGAACAATTACAGATCCATCTTTTCAAGCATGTGTAGGTATCTCTGGAAATAATTTCTTCTTTTTTAAAAAAAGAATATATTACTTTACAATTTCAGAATTGTAAGAATAACAAGCACTGCTATCTTGATACAGCCAAATGTTGTAGGTTTCCTCATCTGGTAACTGGTCAACAGTCTCAAGAGATTTCTCCTTTTGTGCCTCCTGAATTTAGATTTATTTGATTGGCATATATAGAACTACCAGTTCTCAGTTAGAAAACTCCAGATTACTAGATGGCAACAAAGAAATCAAGTTTTCTGACACTCTTGGCAGATATCTTGTGGTCCTCAGGGTTTTTGCAGTCTGATATAGTAGCCCTACACATAGATTTTAAGGAGAGTTAATTGTCACTGTCTCCACTCTTGAATATTAATCCACTTGAGCAGCTAGTTGTCATTTGTGGGCCAGCACCATC
This sequence comes from Calamaria suluensis, assembly GCA_032468135.1. Lineage (NCBI taxonomy): Eukaryota > Metazoa > Chordata > Lepidosauria > Squamata > Calamariidae > Calamaria > Calamaria suluensis. The sequence goes on along the minus strand of JANHFP010004517.1, from coordinate 25,675 downwards.
TATCTGTCTGTCTGTCTGTCTGTCAGTCAGTCATCTATGACTATTTTTACTTTCCTAAATCAAAGTCCTAGAATGATGGCTGGCTGTTGTCTCTAGCAGAAAGGCTTCCTCCATATTCATCATCCAAACAAGTATCTTAGATCATTGCTGGAATCTATTTTCTTTATGTGAAAGAGACTGTAATTTGTCCATCAGTTGACAAGGTTTTAGGGCAGCACTTAACATCCTAGTTGCTTTGATAATTGACCTACTATCTCATCTTTCTCAGCAGGACCCATACAATGAACTGCTACAGATTAGAGTATAAACATGCTTTTAGGCATTCATTGAAGTGTGTTTCTTCCGTTGAGAGAAGAAGGAGGGGAGGAAATGGAAGAAAGAAATTTCAGGAATCTACAGAAAGAAATATTAATTGGCCCCAAATGTTTTAAATTGATATTCTTCAAATGTGAACAATGTGTTTTACAAAATAGTATAGCTCCATTAATACAATATAATAAACTTATAATATTACAGTATCTGTTAAACTATGATAACTGAGTATATTGTTACTCCTATTGATCAAGAACAATAGGAAAAAACCATTAAAATTGTTAAAAATTCCAGTAGCAGCAGAGTAAAATGGTATGCCCAAAATTCATGCTGTAATATTGATAGAAAATATATATTCAAATCTAGCTACAATAAATCATACAAATAATTTAAGGTTCTAACTTTGATTTCTTTGATTTAAAAATACAACTGCTAGAATACATCCTCAAAGGCAGACAATCCAAGCCATTCACTCTCTCTCTCTCACACACACACACACACATACACACACTTCTGGAGATGACAATTGTCATATCTTAAATGGAGATTTAAAAGAATCTACCATAGGTACTGCTGAAACTGAATTTGGGTTTTCAGTCTCAATGGATTTATGATGGACCTGTTGTCAAGTAGGAATGATCTTTGTGATGCTACATCTTCCATTGATAGCAAAAAAAAATTATATTGGGAGCAGAGGATATTGTCCTTTCTCTTTGTCTGTCATCTAAATGTAAAAAAATGGCATGTATCCACATCAGAAAATGCCTCTTTAAAGAAAGTTTGTTTCTACATTGCCTGGAGTTATGTGACCTTGCCCACTATAAATATTCCAGCTGGTTTTCCTTGAATGACATGGACACAGTCAATTTTATATTTCCCCATCTCTCCAATTCTATATTATATCCAACATTTTGTGCCCATTTAATCATTGTACAAATTTCTTCCAATTTGTATCTCAATAGAAATTTGTATAGTTTACAGATTATTTTTTTCCAATTCATGCTGATCTTTTTGTATTTCATATTGTCTTATATCCTCTTTGTAGCTGGATTGTATTTGTTTGTATGTTCACCAGTCAACGCTCCTGAGTAAATCTTTTTCCAATTCTTGTCTTCAAATTTCCTTGTTCATTTATTAAGTCCTTTTATCTAATGTCTATCAAATTTGGATGTTTTAGTGCTTCTATTGTGGATAGCCACATTGGGATCTTTTATGTAATGCTTTTTTTAAAAAAAAATCCCAAATCTGTAAAGTTGCATTCCTTAATATATGTTTCTAAATGTAAGTGTGTGTTCTATATTTACCATTCCATAAGAATGAGTGCCATATTCCAGAGCAGATCTAATTCATCCTTCACTGTGCAATGAACAGTTCAATAGATTATTTTGTGATTGTTGCTCTGGACCATATTTCCAAAGTAGGCAGAAAACACTTGTCATGATTTTTCTCACCCTTAATTTGGAGAAGAATGGTAAAGTAGTTAATTCTCAGTGGTTCTTCTCCTGTGTTGACATATACATCCAAAAAAGTCTACATATGTACAATCACATTGCTTGCTAGAATTATTCCTTAAAAGAAACTGCTGTAATATACTAGTTCTGAGAAGGAAAAAAGCAGTACTACAGAACCAAGGAGTTGGAAAGTAAAAAAAAGTTGTCTAGTTTACTCTGTCCAGAGCAGGATCCATTACAACATGTCTCACTAATAATTCATTCAGCCCATGAAAATGCCTAGTAAAAAACTCACCATGCCGTGTAGAAGCCTGTTTCACCAGCTGACAGCTCATACACTCAGGAGGTTTACTCATTATGTCTAGTCTGAACCTTCTTTAATTTTAACCCATTGGTTCTTGTCCTGGTATCTTGTGGCAATAGATGATACATCCACACACCCACTTTGAATGGTACAGCCTTTTAGATACTGGAATATTGCTATCATACAATCTAAAAAGAAATGGTGACAGCAAAAGCACCAAACAAGTAGCACACATTATTTAGCATTTTATTTATTTATTCCTGGGAAATATGCATACAAATGAATAAAGCAAGAAGTCAATGAGAAATGTGGTTGACATGGCCAAAACAAGCATGCAGAAATTAGAGGATATCATGCACCTACTGGATTAAATGTAAATGGCACTAATTCAGTTTTAACAGATAAATTGTGATATTATATGAACTTGTGATACTATAAACAATAAAAGCTTAAAAAAAATTAAATGTAGAAGAAAGCTGAAGTCTAGACATAGTCCAATTCTTAAACTAATTAAAACATATGTGTTATGATAACTGTTGTGTCCAATGCTAATTTCTACTAAAAACCCTGGAAGTAATCCCACAACAGTCTATGTTTAAAGTTATAAACATGTTTCAAAATATTAGAATGTCAGCACAATTTGCCTTGTTCAGCTGCTATATATCCAAGCGTTTTTATTTCTGTCATTAATGTTAATTTGCAGCAACTTTGAAAACTTCAGGACATTGCACGTAAAAGATAGGTACATATGTGAATATCATAAACATTACAATGATTCAACTAATAACAACTGTTTTAAATATGAAAGCCAAGTAGTGGTGAAAATTACACTGCTAGCAAAATTAGGGGATGTAAAATGAAATAACAATAATCTAAAATGCAAATTGGCCAATGACTACAATGAACGTGTGTTGTTTGAATATGAAATGTTAACTTCCTGCTAAGCAGCCAATTTCCATTTTATTAATATTCCACAAAAACATAAGAAAATGGATTAATAATTATGCAGTTAATTATATCACTAGTCAGACTGTGACAGTCAGGCTGTAAGACTACAGAAATTATACTTAATGTTTTACCATAGAGCTTGGTAGCTCTCTGGCTTACAGCCAAGTATGTAAAGAATTGCCTTTTTCCATATATAACCGCCTGATCACCTTCACAGATTTTAATCCATATGCCACTCCCCATATGCGATGTGGAAGATGGAACTTGGGAGGACAGCCCTTTGGTAGTAAATGTTTTAAAAACATTTACTAAAAATATAGTGTGGCAAATATGATTGTTTTACAAAGATGCAATTATATTTGTGCATCCTGATTTTTATTGTGAACTGGCTAGTCACTTAAGAAAGATGGGTGATGTAGAAATTCTCAATTTGGCCTTATAAAAATCTAAATAGGATTAAAACTCTGCATTTATTTATTCACTGATAAAGTTTATCTTAAAAAAAACCACTTTCATTCTCTTTTGCCAAGAAACCTCTCAAAGCTACTTAGGTAAGATGAATAATGCACAAAATACAGTAGCCCTCACTGGTAGTTTATATAACATGGTAGAAAAAGACGTAGTGAAATATGTGGGTAGAAGGGGAGCATAAACTTAAGAAGCTTGTCTTTAAACTAGTCCTCATTCAAAAAGAAGGGGACCACAGAAAACGAAGTGGCTGGCTGGAGTCACTGAAGCAGTAGGCGTGAGCTTAGATGGACTCCGGAGGATGGAAGAGGGCAGGAAAGCCTGGAGGAACGTTGTCCATGGGGTCACAATGGGCGGGACACAACTTTGCAATTAACAGCAATTATTGTATAAGGAAGTTTTCCTGCTTTAGTTAATTGCTTTAGTTCATTGCTCTATCGTCACTCACTAGCTATGCATTTCTTATTAATGTTTACCCCATTTGCTAATGTGAAAAAAAGGCTATAATGCCCATGTAAGATGCTGGCCCATTTACTCCAGATTCAAACCCAAAGGCTCCCAGAGACTATTTTGTTCTGAGCCCTTCACTCTGTTTTTGTTTTTGTTTAACTGATAAATTTGAGGAAAATCATTATCATATCACTAGGAAGTATAGAAAGGCATTGGGGCAACATTTCAATGTATCTTGTATGTGGAAATTCTTTCTGTATATAGAATGAACTATCCCACCTTTGTTCCTATAGCTATGGAAAGGAATAGTGACAAAGACTTCTACAATCAAGGTGCATGTATACATAAAGTCCCTGCTAGAACCCGGTTTTTCAAAAATTGGATTTTATCTCACAATAAAAAAAACCTTCCCAAATGTGGTGTTTTCTGTGTACGGGGTATGCCTTCCCAAATCTGTGTGTTGTCTTGATATTGCTCCAGAGGATTAGCAAATCAAGTAGAAATTATATGGATTTTTTTTACCTTGTGGTCTATCTTCTGCTGGATTTATAAGGGTTATGGTATCACAAGAGATTTCTAGGTTTCACAAACATAAATATTACTTTCTACTGATTATTACAGCAAAAATTTCTACTATGGCTATTATGCTGAATCTGTATGTTGCACTGTCATTCATATTGTAAGAAAAACCGCAAAGTGATGTCTTGGGTAAGAAGCATATTTTTCCCCATTATCTAAGGAGGGAAGGCTTTCATGCAGCGTGTTAAAGATAATACCTGCTGTGAATGTCAGAGGGTCTCCCACTCTTCCCCTTTAAGAGATCATTAAAAAAAAATGATGCAGTTCCCTCAAAACATAACTCCAGCTGTGAGGCAAATGTGGGCTTAGATAAAAAGAAATAAGAGCATGACAATGAAACGAGTCCTAGAGTAATTTCTATGTATTTAAATAGCTGGTAAAATGATTTTAGTATCTAAAATAACAACCTGGGCTTACTGTACAATATGCCTTCCTAGAGAGAAGACAATGGAACATCTCCTGTCGCTTCAAGCAGAGGGAATGCATAGATTTTGCTGTGACTGAGCAAATCTCAGTTTTCAGGTTGGTTTCATAAAGGAAACACCAGGGGAAAAATCATTGCACCTTAAACAGGACTACCATGGATTGGGTATGTCAGCAAAGAGACAGATAAAACCTAACTTTTGCTGCCATCTACTGGTCTTTAGGATTTTTAAAGCCTAAATGTATCGCGCTACCTTATAGACTTACTTTTTTCTGAATTATAATTGAACTGTTATAATTATAGAGAGTTGTGCAACTGAAAGATGAGGAATCAAGTATCAAACATGGTTGTATATCTATTATGCCTGTATACCTACTTTTAAATAATTACATTTTATTTCTAACATGAATAAATAAGTCTATGTGTAACTCAGAGTTGACATACAGTTCAAATTATCTAAATTAGGTTGCAAACATTTTGTCACCATGTTCTGTCATTAGTACTAGAGATGTGGGAACTGAAGTTCTTTGGTTAGCAAGGGTTGTATGTATTTTTCTATTACATCAGTTATATCTTTGCTTGGAAGAGGGAGTTCTTTGGGTGTTAATTTGCATCTTTGGTTGTATTTTTTACATGTTTTAAACTGATATTTATTTATTTACTTATTTATTTAAATAATATAGCCACCCAACTCCATTACCCTGGGTGGCATACCCTGTCCTAAATCATAAACAAAAGAATAATAATAAATATTAGGATTAATAGCAACAATCATTAATGTGTATCCCAAATCACAATCCTATACTCAAACTTCTCCAATGGTTGGGTAAGTAACCATATTTTTATACCTTTCTAAAGGCCAGCACAATCAGAGTCACACAAACCATTTAGGTGTCCATTAATGATAGGTTGGTTGGAAACTCATACACTTTTTAAGAATTATGTAGCAATTTTTGTTGTGTACTTGGTACAGTCCAGGAAAGAGCGGGAAAAGCTTGCTACAGTCCATGAAATAGCGGGAAAATCTCACCTCCTGATTGGCTGGAACCTTTACAACTCCACTATAAAAGACAGAGGTGTCAAGGGAAAGCCTGCGGTTTGACTTTGGCTGTAACTAATAAAAGAGCTGTTGTATTAAAATTGAGTCTCCGCTTCGTTTCTTAGCCCTATTTAACAACTTTCATGTGTTCTAAAATGTGTACTGTTTTCCATTTGGGAGGTTGTCTGAGGTTGTGTGAAAGGTTAGCGATGGTAGCTTCATGTCTTTTGACAGATTTGTCTTCACTGAATCAGTCTTGCTCTGTTTGGAAAATATCCAAAGGGCAAATCTCTCTAATCAAATGACTTCTTTTTCAAACATTCAGGACAAAAGGAGGGCAGAATTAAAAGCAGATGTAGACACTAACACTCTCAGTTTTCAGGGTTTTATTTAACAACGAAGAAGTAGCAATTAAAACAGTTCAAGGATAAGAGGAGTTTAAGCTGCTGCATTCACAGCTGTAGTAATGGGGTGGTTCTCTTATTTCCTCCTGTCACCGAAGGCTGAAGGATAAGCTGCTGCCAATTGTTGGAAGGAGGAGCCTGACAGAACTGGCTGGATTTTTCTTTTACCTCAGCCTGATAAAGTGGCTGTTCTTGAGGCATTTCTTTGCTAACAATAACAGCAGGCTGATATACATATTTAGATTCCATCTGCCTACTAGACTCCTCTGCTGAGGAGTATCTGAGGAAGATACTCCTTCTGAGATAGTTTCCAAGATCTGCAAGTGGGCTACCATAAGAGGACAAATTATTCATTGAAAAGATTGCTTGGTCTTGGAGGATGAAGAGATACTTCCAATGTAATCTACTGAATCCCTTGCATGGATTGTAACCTTGTAACTATGTAGGACAGAAAGGGACCACCAGATTGCAAGAAAATAAGTGAGCAGTTAGATAAGGAGACCAAACATTGATAGCTTCACACTGCAATGAACAAGGGCATACATTCAATTTTGCAGCTACTAAGGTTGTTGGAGGAGCGGCATAAAAGCAGACAGGGAAGTGATTGAAGCTTGGGAAATGGGCCCTTTGGCAAATCAACAAGAGTGTTTATTTGCCACCAGCTTATCAAGTCCTTAGAAAGCAAGGGCTGGGCAGCATAAGCAAACAACAGCCAATGACTTAATAGCCAGCCATCAACACATCCCAATCAATGTCTAAAAAGCCACACATAACAGACACCAAATAAAGAACAGCACACTCCCAAAGATGGGCTTGAGTCCATCTTTAGAATGAGTCTTAAAACTCAGGAAACAAAACCTCTTGTGCCAGTGACCAGCCCAGATTGGATCCTACAAGATACTCCTAATTAATTAATATTGTAAGGATGGAGATTTATTACCCATCCTTCCAGACTGGATTGGATGGGTAGAAGGAACTGGGAGAGAACAGTCTTTCAGGTAATCCGGTCCCAAACCCTGAAGAGCTTTAGAGGTGACAACCAGTACCTTGAGTTGCACACAGAAATACAACAACCACCAATTCAACCTCCAACGTATGAAATGTGATGAATAACCAAACACCATTTATCAACTATGCAGTTGCATTCTGCACCAGTTAAAGCTTCCAAATGTTCTTGGGGGCAGCCCCATGTAGAGCACATTGCAGTAATCTAGCTAGCAGATCATGAGGGCATGGGTGACAGTGAGGAGAAAGACCCAGTACAGGAATATGTGGAGAATAATGACTGAAAAAATGCTACAAGAAAAGACAAGCTCTTGCAACAAGACATTCCCAAAACATCAATTCCCAGAGATGACACTCCAGTGGACAAATACCACAATAAAAGTCCTAAGGTAGGACTGACCAAGTTTTGTTGTTGTTTTTGAATGTAGAGTAAAGCAAATTCCTTGTGTGTCCAATCACACTTGGCCAATAAAGAATTCTATTCTGTTCTATATTATTCAGATATATGGCTGGTCTTTGGAGCTATCAAGTAAAACGAGGAACTGTGCATGATGGACATCTCACTTCAGTTTTTCTAGAACTCAAACTTAATCTGGCCAGTTAAACTTTCAATTGGGTAAGTATTGTGAGGGCTCAAATATTAGCTTTTAATTCAGAAAGAGAACCATAAATCTATATTTGATTCTACGTGTATATATATATCACTGGATAAAAAGAACAAGTAGCTGCGAGCTTTACAATCCTTGGTGTGAGAAATGATCCTGCATCAGGAAGGGTCTATAAGCTCAGGAATGTCCTTGGTGTGAGCTGGGCAGTGTATAGTAGTTAGGAGGATGGGCCTGAACCTGGAAACTGAATCACATACAAGCTGCCACTTGAAGTGGACTGTTTGTAATCCTCAAAACTTCGGCCTCTAAGCTCATTAACCAAAAAGAAATCCAAATAATTATCCAGGAATGACAATCAACACCTGCTCAGCCTGGCAGGAAAGAACCTCCTGGGTCCACACTGTTCTCCACATTTGAGCATATTTTTTCTTTAAACCTATCTTATAGTCAAGTGTCTGGACACTGAGACAGATATTTTTGATGATCATGTGATGAGGATATATATGTACATACAAAATCCAAGAAAATATCTCAAACACACCAGCAGAAGCAAACTCGATTTTATTCCTGTTGACACAACGCCCGAAGACCACTTGTTCAGAGTACTTTTTTTAAAAAAACCACATAGGATATCAAATGATATAGTAATACCTGATAAAGCAGTTGTATAGACTGGCATAGTAGGAGAGTGGGTGGGCTTCACTGTGATCTACTTCCATTACAAAGTCCTAAAGTGCTCCATCACAACGTCCTAAAGCCCGGGATCTAAAATTAGCTAATTGCCCTCAGATAAACAAGGTGCTGCCAGTTTAACAGAGTTGGAAGGGACCTTGTAGGTCATCTAGTCCAACCCCCTGCCCAAGGAGACCCTACATCATTTTTGACAGATGGCAGTCCAGTCTCTTCTTGAAAGCCTCCAGTGATGAAGCTACTACAACTTCTGAAGGCAAGCTGTCCCATTGGTTGATTGCTGTCACTGTCAGAAATTATTTCTAGGTTGAACAGTTTCCATCCATTATTCCTTGTCTGGCCTTTAGGTGCTTTGGAAAACAGGTTTCCCCCCCCCTCTCTGTGACAGCGTCTCAAATATTGATGGAACACCATTATCATATCTTCCCCCAGTTCTTCTTTTCACTAGACTAGCCATGCCAATTCCTGTAATTCAAAGCAACCTCCCAGTTTCACATGAGTCAGATAAAGTCAACAAGTACATGCAAACAAGTAACAGTATAGATGTAGACATCAACACAAAAATTGGCACAATTACAGGATATAAACAGGCAAAACATAGCTATAAATACATGGAATTATTACATATAAATGGGGACAGTAAGACAGGGACGGTAGGCACGCAGATCCGCTTATGCACACACCCTTAGGGACCTCTTAAAAAACATGAAAAGGTCCACAGTAAACAGTTTAAGAGGGAAGGTATGGGGATTAGCGAGACTAACAACAGCATCAGGTAGAGAGCCATGATGGTGAACCTACGGCACGCATGCCATAGGTGGCAAACGGAACCATATCTATGGGTATGTATTGCCCTACCTCAGCTCCACTGCACATGCATGCAACAGCCAGCTAATTTTCAGGCCTTCCAGTCCCACCAGAAGTTGGCAAACTGGCTTTTTCCAGCCTCCAGAGGGCCTCCAGGGGGTGGGGAATGCATTTTTCGTCCTCCTCAGGCTCCTAGAAAGCCTCTGGTGCCTGGGGAGACCAAAAAAAAACATATCAGGCCACTGTATCGGGTCCATTGCGTGCCAAGAGGGGGGAAGCTTGGGGAGGTTCATGCACATGTGTGGAGGTGAATTATTCCACATTGAATTATGGGTGTGGTACACACGTGTATGTAACAGACACCCCTTTCGCACACAACAGCAAAAAGGTTAGCCATCACTGTGGGTAGAGTATTCCAGGCATTTACTACTCTATTGCAGAAGTCATACTTCCTACAATCAAGATTAGAGGGACTTACAATGAGTTTGAATCTATTGATAGCGCTTGTGATATTACGGTTGAAATTAAAGTACTCTGTTACACGTAGTACATTTTGGTAAATAATCTTATGAACTAAGCATAGGTCGGAAGGTAGAGGTGAGGTTCAGCGGACTAGGATCCCTGCATCCTCTCTTTGGGGCGGGATGTCTGTCCTAGCCGGCGCAACTAAAGCAAAAGCAACGCCTCTTCTGATTCGGTTCCCAAGCCTCTCCTCCAGGCTTCTCTTATGCTACCACGTGCGAGAGCGGCGGGAGTTGCCATCCAGCAGCGCCGCCGCCCGAGCTACCCCTTCCCGTCGGTTCGCTCGTGGGTTCTCCAGCCTGGGGAGGGGCCGTCACTTTGCCGAGCCGCGGGATTTTCTCCAGGCGCGACTCTCGCCCATTAAAAAAAAGCGCAAGCGGCCTTTGGGGGAGTTTAAAGAGGCAGCGGCGGAGAGCCACGGCGCACGCCCCATCTGCAGCTCCCGCGCCTGCAGAGGGTTGGCGGCCGAGAGCTCTTGGCCAATCCCAAGCTTTGCCATTCCGAGCGCTGACATTTCTGCGGGCGTTATTTTAACTTTCCGAGGAAGCGAGGCGGCTTCTGGTCTTTACGTCGGTCGCGGTTTTCCTCGCGGGAAGAAAAAATAAAGTTTTGAGCGAGCTTCTCTACGAGGGGAACGGTTTCCCAGCGGCGATGCTGCAAGTGAGCGTTTAAAGGGGGCCGTTGGATTAAGGGGGCGGGAAAAGAAGCGCCCGCGGCTGAGGCAGGAGAGAGCTGGGCGCGGCGGCGTTCGCGGTGCGCCTGAAGCCCTCGCCGAAAGCGGGACTCGGATGGGAGGATGGAAATGAAGAACATGGATCATTACCTGCGCCGTCTGAAACAAGAGTTGGTAAGGTCGTGGGGAAAGAAGGGAAGGGGGGATGGTTTGCAAACTTAACGCGCGTCGTCCTCTTTTCTAGCCACTTTCCCTGGCAAGAGATTATTAGCAATGGTCACGCCAATCCCGTGGCGATAAACGCGCGGATTTCATTATATCGATCCGTCGATCGTAGTTGGCTGGTGCTACAACCGCTCCAACACATACACGCAGCCCTTTCTTTAAGTGCATGTTTTCTAAGCTTCCTTAGAAAAATCTCCCACAGGCGTATATCTCTGGTATGCAAAGAAGGATGAATCCTCAACCCATTCACGATTTTAAAAAAAAATTAAGAAGTTTTCCTCTGACTTGACAACTAAACCTAGTTTGCTCGAATTTCACTATTCGAGTGTTGGGGTAGGGGAGTAGCAACACGTAAGTGACTAAGGCATTCTACAAAAAGTCAGCATCCTACAGTTTCCTTATAATTTATCACCATTCCCACCCTTTGCCTATTCTTGTCAAGGGACAGCTTCTGCTAGTATAACTGATACGATCCATTCAGATAGCAATCAGTTGTAAACTGGAAAGTATCCAACTAGAATGATTAAAGGACATCAAAATGTTGCTGAGTCCTTTAACATATTTTATGTTTAACAAGTAATTCTACTTGGAGCAAAACAAAAACATTGAATCAACACACTCTAAATAATGTTACCTCATTTCTTTCTTCCTGATATGGATGCATTATGAAGGTTTACAAAACACTGTATTTTAATTTTCTTTGCATCAAATGACCCTGATTCAAGTATTGCATTTTGCTTTCCAAAGTACAGATATGTGGCTTGTATTTTGTAGAGGTTTTTTGGGTCCCCCATATATTTTATATAATTGGGGGGGGGGGTGTCCTTCAAATCTGTAGACAATTCTGAAACCTTTACAGTTGACATTTTCTTATTATTAGCTGCTAAAAAGATAAGCGTCCTTTTTTGTTTCATATTGCATAAGTTTCCATTGTGTCACTTGTAATGCAAAGGAGCTGCCTAGGTCTGCTTAAGGACCCATCCTGACAGAAACAAAATACTACTAGTTTGGTATCCTGCAACATATTTAGAAAGTGCTTCTACCCACTTGCACTTTTGAAAAAGGTACATTTAATTACCCTACACCCCAACAATCTGAGTTGGTTTTATTATTATCATATTTTATAAATGAAAAACTGAATTGTCACAATAAATTGGATATTGTGGTTTCCTAAGATATGTAGTGGGCTGCATTTCCATTTCATAGCTGAAGTCCTCCTTAACAGACTTGAAAATAGTTGTGTAGATCTGTATTGAATTAATTCAGCTGCATTGAATTAATGCAGCTATAAGTTATAATTAGAGGACTCTGGAATGCCAGCAGATTTCCACAAAAGGAAGATGCAGACATGACAAATTATTTGCAGAGATTTGCTTGAAACTCATCACTGTACCCTGCAATCCATTTTAGCTTCCTCACAACCAGTTTTTAACGTCTTACATGACTTGCCTTGCCTGTTTTATCCATATATTTTTGGGCAGATTCACCCTTCTGGAGGGAAGCGACTCAACTTTTTTCTCCACCCAGACTTTTCTCTGAAGGGCTTGCCTACCTTGCTTTGCAAATTGTTTTACATCTTCAGTACAAGTACAATCATAGTATTGTTTCTATACTACTACTGACATGGATGTTGTTTTACAGTCTTTTTTCCGTAGCCCTTTCACAACAACCCTATGAGGTAGATCACCTCTACATTATTATCATCATCTACAGAAGACCTTGTCTGATTCTTTACTGATGTCTTGGACACCAACCCCATAACCTGTCAGACAGCTTAATTGGGAACAAGTGGTGATGAAATTAGTTTCCCTGAGAAACACCAGTTTGGGCAAGGGCGCTGTACAGATTGATACCTTTATATAGATTGATATTTATGTAGTATACCTAGATTGATACCTGTATTTCAGTGAAGTGAAGCACCTTTGTTTGTTTGTTTATGTTTATGTAGCTGCCCATTTTATAACTATGCCTTGGTGACTCCCAATCACCTTCCTAATCCAAACAGTATATTGACGTTACTCAACTGCATTGCATGCGCTCCAGTTGTTGCTTCCATTGCAGTGGAAACAAGAGCACTTTTGGGAAGACTCCAGCAAATATGGTGTTTTGTTCTGCCTGTTGAAGATCTACCCTTTCTCCCTGCTGCTGCTCAGACAGAAGCCTTGCTCGCTGTGACAGGCTTAAGCTTGCCCACCAGCAGATGCTTCCTTCTGGTGCCCTAGTTTTTGTACTAATGGATTAGTAATGAAGATTCAGGATGCTCTTAAATAAAGTATTTGCAAGTCCAAAAGAAAAGGATGACGAACAAGAAGAGACATGGGAAGTTTATGTCTCAAATGAATAAATAGAACTGCAGGTTTTAGGGGGTTTTGCTTGTTTTTTTTGTTTTTAAGAAAAGGTCATGGAGTCATTATGAGAGGAAGAGTTTTATAATTCAAAAGTCTGCTTTCCATCCAAAAGATTACTATCACGACAGAACAAACTCCAAGCAGAGCTAGATGAAACTAGAATTCAAAATGGATTTTAGTGCTTTAAGACTATAATCTGCTATAAATGTAATCATATTACACGCTATTAAAATCATTTCTTTCACAGCAGCGATTCTGCAAGTGTGTTTCATTCACCTTCCATAGATGCTGTTGTGCAAGTGTGCAGAGCAATTGCAGGGCCATTCACCACCCATTCTGATCTTTGCCTATCACAGAATGGGAATTGCAATAATGGGCTGTTGTCAATTTCCAAAAGGAACCAAATAGATGCAGCATAATTGAAATAGCCAGTGCAAAACAAAAACATGATGCTAATTAGCAGAAGCGCAAAAGCCCAACTACAACGTTTACCAGTATTTCTTTCTTTGTTTATATGCCGTCTTTATTATTTTACAAATAGCTCAAGGTGGCAAAATGTGGTTTGAAATTTGGTAATGTAAAACACGGTGGCTCAGTGGGTAAGGCCGCTGAATTTGTTGATTGGAAGGTCGGCAGTTCAGCGGTTCAAATCCCTAGTGCCATGTAATGGCACGTGAGCTCCCGTTACTTGTCCCAGCTTCTGCCAAACTAGCAGTTTTGAAAGCACGTAAAAATGCAAGTAGAAAAAATAGGGAC
>JANHFP010004516.1:0-10721 GCA_032468135.1 Calamaria suluensis | reverse complement strand
TTCCCGGCAGCTTGACGACAGTGGCACTTCTCCTCACCACCCCACTCTCACTTAGGGTGGCTGGCAGCCCAACGATGGTCCAAATAGTCCCCAAGCGGTCAGGTCTCTTCTCTGATGTTCTGCACATCACCCCAGCTCCCACCTGGGGCGGTGGACACCAAACAACGTCAGGAGCGCCCATTCAGCGGCCGCCATGATGGTCAACGTGGTCACTACCCCATGGCACTCCCCTCGCCTCCGGTGTCCCCAGAGATAGTCAGAGAGGTAGCCAATGGCAACATGAGGACTGCAGCAGGGGTGATGGTCATCCCCCCTTGAACCTGGTCTTTCCCAGACCACCCCCGCTCTCACCCAGGGTGGCCTGCAGCTCGGAGAACAGCAGTAAAAAATCGGGTGCCATGTTCTCGGCATCCCCGACCCTCTCCACGTCCAATGGGCGACACAGGCCCCAGCAGCTGGCAGCCAGGCCTCTTTCACACTGCCCCCATTCTTATCTAGGGCAGCGTGCGGCCTGGCGACAACCCAGTGGGGGTGATGGCAGCGGCAGAGAGCGCAGCCCCATGATATTGAGGCCGTCGGTCTCCAGGCACCCCTCTATGTCGCCCCTGTCTCTTCCAGGGCAGCGCGCAGCCCAGCAGCAACCCGACGGCGGTGGCGGTGTTCACAATGTTCGTGGAGACCGCGGGGCCATGATGGCAGAACTGCTGGTATTCGGGCGTCTGCCATGCCACCCCTGCACTCACTTAGGGCGGCGCGCAGCCCGGAAACAGCTCAGCGGTGGTGGTGGCAGTATCGGAGACCGCAGCGCCCCAATAGTAATCGCAGCCGCTTCTCCACCTCACCGCATTCCCCAGCGTCTCTCCGCTCTTCTAGCGTCTCTCCGCCCTCTGCCTCACCCGTCCTCAGCGTCTTCCGTGTCTTCTCGGTCACATACAGGCAGGGGCGCTGACAAGAAACCCCCGCCTGAGTCCAGCACGTTCGAGGTGTCCAGGGTGACCAGGACCCATCTGGCTCTAGCTCCCTTAGGAGGGGGAACCTGAGCCCAAGAGGAGGAACGGTACGGAGGAACAAAGCGCCATTCCTCCTCCTTCCTCAACCGGAACCGGATTTGTATGACCAACCATTACCCTTGCAAGATGCATGGACTGATGAGACTAAGATGGAATTTATGTTTTCAAGATGTGGCTATTGATTTTTACATGTTGAGTCATACAGTATTGTTGATGTTTTGCTCTGAGCTGCTTAGATTCCTAGCGTTTGAAGAGGCATAAAAGCATGTGAAATAAATAGACACCACGGATACATGCAGGGGATAGGCCAGGTTAGCATTCATGAGGCCCCTGTCCCTTTAAAAAAACATGTGTTGCATTTATAATGCACCTTAAAAGGACATCAATTGCTGGTTTGCAGTTGCCAATTTTCCTTTTTCTCACCCTCCCTTGAATGTTCTTCATACAAAAAAACCCCAAACCCATCTGTTTCAGAAGCTTTTCACAGCAGCACCATTATAATGGGTGTCCTAGCTTGTCACCAGATATTTCCAACAATAATGCCTTGAGGGAATCAGCAGGCACATCTGTGCATTATGCAAAGATTGTAGTCCAATTCTTCACCAAGTTGGATGGGAGGAAGGTCAATTATCAATCTTCCCTTTTTTCGGCAGGGGCCATCCTTCATGTGGATTGTGAAAGCTTGTTCCTTCTGTGGTGTCTGTGTAGTGTAGGGTGTCTATGACAATTCACTACAGCCAACTCAGATGGCCAACTCGTATGGCCAACTCATTATGCCAACTTGCCATGGCCAACTCACTACGGTCAACTCCCCATAGACAACTTGCCATGGACAACTCCCCATGGACAACTCCTCATGGACAACTTTCTGCAGGAGAAGAGCTGCAGTAATATCAAAGAAATGGAGGCCTAGAATCATGCAAGAAAGGATGCAAATGAATGAAATGTGAATGGCAAAAATTAAAATGTTTTTAAATTTATTTTAATTAATTTAATAGAATTGTTAAATTGTCCTGCAGCGGGTTGTCTTGCAGCAAGTTGTCCATGATGAAGTGTCATGGCAAGTTGCCACAGTGGCTGTCCATATCTGTCTACACACACACATACACAGTGTGGGTGTGTAAACAGTTTGTCTGGGATGATATAAGGATTTCTGCCTTGGGCAGTGGGTTAGACTAGAAGACCTCCATGGTCCTTTCCAGCTCTATGATTCTATGATTCAATATATCAGCATAATAAGCCAGCATCGAAATGAGCTTCAGCAGCACCCAATAAGCTATATTTGACAGCTGAATGTGATGGGAGATGGACACCTGATCTTTAAGGAAAAAAGGAATTAAAGACCAGACTGATGTTCCTCTCAGAGATAAAGTAAAGGCTCCATAACTGCCACAATAAATTTGATGAAATGGCACAGGAAACCATTTTTGCACATCTTCTGACAATGATACTGTGAGCTGAAACCACAGCTTGGATTCCCCATAAGTTTAAGTGATTCCACCTTAAAGACCAATGATACAGTAGCTATCACTAAATATCCAGAAAAATAGCTGTATCAATCGCCTTCTTTCAATTAGTGGTGGCAGCAAAATTCAGAAGGAAATATTAAATTGGCCCTCTTATGATGCTCATTTTTAACAGAGAGTACACAAAAAGACAGTATCAAATTGATTTCATTTTAATCGAAGAGAGATTAAAATCTTCTGGCCTTTTAGAAGATTTTGAAGATTGTCTTTCTCACCACGTTTGAGGGTCTGTCTGCAGTATATATCCTGCTCAAAGGATTATCTGAATGAGAAGAACAGAGTTTACTGAATATATTTTTGTTTTTAATTACATCTTTTGGTTTGATTTTGTACTTTTCTGGGTTTTGATTGTATTTTGTTTACTGTGGTTGATGTTCTTTTGAATTGTTGTCAGTGACACAAAGTTATCAATGTGAAAAGAGCAGCTATATACATTTAACAAATAAATGAATGAATATCCTAGAAAATAATAGGAAGTTAACTTATATATGTATATATAATGCCTCTATCTTTCTACAAAATGAAAACATAGGCCCACAGGAAAATATTTATCAGTTATACTGGTTGTGTGTGTGTGTATATATATTTGTATATGTATGTAATAGATGTATTATTATATGCATGCGTGTGTGTGTGTGTATGTGTGTGTGTGTGTATATCAAAGATTGGGTTTCAGCAGGTTCTGAACTACCAGTTCTAGAGAACCAGTAGCAGAAATTTTGAGTAGTTCAAAGAACCACTAGTAAAAATTCTGACTGCCCCTGCCCCCATCTATTCTCTGCTTCCTGAGTTCCAGCTGATTGGGAGGAAATGGGCATTTTGCAGTAACCTTCCCCTGAGTGGGGTGGGAATGGAGCTTTTACATTATCCTTCCCCTGCCACGCCCACCAAGCCATGCCCTCAGAACCAGCAGTTAAAAAATTTGAAACCCACCACTGGTGTGTATGCACATTATGCATGCATACATGTATGTAAATTTTTCAAATACATTGCTGTTTAAAGCTGACTTTACTACTTACAACAGCAGAAAGGTGCATGTTTACAAGTAAATTTTGGTACACAACGGTTAATCTGACAAACATTTCTAATAGATCTTGATGGGATTCTATTGCATGCTCAATTTCCAATGTAAGGGATTCTTTTTTGTTCGAAAAGAAATGTGTCATGATTTCTCCAACCTTATTGTACAGAAAGCCTTTTTCAGAGGCTTTTCTGTATAATAAAACTTAAAACTCGCTATATAATAAAACCTAAAAAGTTCCTTCGGATGATTCAGAGGAGATTTTGGGGGGGAGGGGGACTCTATTAACAACCTTTAAAGCTAATTTACAGCTATAATTATTATTTTCTCTCACACTATAAATTATCCTCTCTCCTAGAAATTGCTGTAGCTTTAATATATATGTTAAATAGCATATTCTCCATTCACAGCACATAATGTGACATCCAATTGTATATCTGGTCATTTTCCTACTCAAGCTGACACGGTGATCAGTAGTCCTTGCACAAATTATGAAATGGATGTATTTTTAACTTTTTTTTTTTTTTTAAAAAAAAAAGCACCACAAAGACATTTTAAGCAGAAAAGATAGTTATGGAAATGTCCAGTTGCATCCTTCAGTATGAATACTTACCTTTACTACTGGTTCTCTTCTTGCAAAGTGCATGTGTGCTTGTAACCAGCATGCTTTGAGTGCTCCACGCCTGCACAGTAGAGCACAGACCAGCATGCTTTGTGCATGAGAGCAAAGAACGTGCTCTCTGCACATGCGAACGTGCGCTCTGGACATGCACAGTAGAGCACATTTGGTGCACATACACACAAAGCACAATGGTCTGCGGTCTGCTGAGGGATAGAATCAAGCGCACGTGAAGTGTTAATACCACTTTATAATGCCTTGGTACGGCCACACTTGGAATACTGCATTCAGTTTTGTTCTCCATGATGTAGAAAAGATGTGGATACTCTGGAGAGAGTGCAGAGAAGAGCAACAAAGATTATAAGGGGACTGGAGACTAAAACATATGAAGAACGGTTGCAGGAACTGGGTACAGTATGTCCAATTTAATGAAAAGAAGGATTAGTGGAGACATGATAGCAGTGTTCCAATATCTCAGTGGCTGCCACAAAGAAGAGAGAGTCAGGCTATTCACCAAAGCACCAGAGGGCAGAACAAGAAGCAATGGGTGGAAACTAATCAAGGAGAGAAAGAACTTAGAACTAAGGAGAAATTTCCTAACAGTTGGAACAATTAATCAGTGGAACAACTTGTCTCCAGAAGTTCTGAATGCTCCAACAGTGGAAGTTTTTAAGAAGATGTTGGATACCCACACTGGTGGGTTGCTCCCAGTTCGTGCAATCCGGTAGTGGTGACAGTGTGATATGACCAAACTGGTTCTCTGAGAATGGGAGCTGTGCCCTCCCTCCTGCCCTGGCAAATTTTTGACCTTTATTTTGTCATTTTTCACCAGCTGAATTGGCTGGTTGTTGTGGCTGGCCACTCCTAAATCAATCTGAGCATGCTCAGAGTGCACGTATGGCATGCATGTGGCATGCATGCTCTGCTGTGAAAGCACGGAGCACATGCATACTGTGTGCATGTGCTTTGCGTGTGCAACAGTCAATGGACTACAGAACCAATAGTAAAGGTAAGTAGAACCCACCCCTTGCTACCCATTTGTCTAAAATGGTATAGGGTTTCCTGCCTAGGCAGGGGGTTGGACTAGATGACCTCCAAGGTCCCTTCAATATTCTATTCCAAGTATGATCTTGGAAGGCAATGATCACAATGTGGAAAATTCAAATCTGTGTAACCTTTGTGTTTGCTTATCCATGGTTAATTAAACCAAGATTCAGGGAATTAATCCAGTTTGGGAGTTCTCATAACTGTGAACTATAAACTAACCACATAGGCTTGGTTTGGACAACAGACTAACTGAAAATGAAGTTGGCTGAGTTGTAGCTCATTGTATTGCGCACAGTTGTTGCCAAATCAAACTTGCTCAGGAGGAGTCATGTAATAGCCATAATTATAGAAATGTTCTCCTTGCCATGGCTGCCATCCGAGTATCCAGTGACAACTAAACCAGTCTCAGCTGTGGGCCTGATGTTTCAGAGAAATGCAATTTATTCATAGCAAGCTAAACGGAATAATTGTTTTTTTTATTTTAGAATAATTAGTTTTCTGTATCTCCGTTTTAGCTAAGTTCACCAGTTACTGGACACACACAGAATCTTTAAAACTTATGAGACATTTCTTCTGGCGTCTTCGATACAGATTATTTATTTTTAAATCATTCTTTGAATGAGTACGTTTTCTCTCTCTTTCTCCCCCCCACTCATTTTAATGCAAATCAAGTCCAATCAAATCTTTATTTGAATGGGTTGGGGGTGTGCCATTAATTTAGGAAGTATAAAGGATATGTTGAGTCTATAAAAAGTAAAAAGCTAGAAAATACAAAAGCATATACGGTAAGTTAAAAACTAAAAGAAGAGATAGGAGCATTAGATGGTATCATTTTGTTTTGTTGTAAAGTCATCCAGATATTCATAGTGGAACTGGCATGTTTGCCCACCTATTGAGTTTGTCTCAAGGACCTGAGATAGGTAGACGTGAATGTTTGATATTACCGATATTGTCACAGGATGTAAGCTCTTCCAAGTAAATTTTGCAATTGACGGATGGTGACATTTTCAACTATGATATTATTTTTCTTCCGTTCAGTTGTGTCTGAATCTCAAAAACTGGATATACAAGTTCCAGCAGCTTTCTTGGCAAGGTTTTCCATAACTATATGCCTCTTTCTTAGGATTAAGAGAGGGTGACTGGTTCAAAGTCACCGAATTGACTTTGTGGCCAAGGACGGCTAGAACTCCCCATCTCCCAGTCTATAGCCTGATGCTTTAACTACTATGTCAAACTGGTTCTCTTTTAGATGGTATGGGACAGCATAAAGGGTTAGTATTAATAATGATTTCAAGTTAAAAATTACTCTACTACTACTTAAAAACTACTACTACTTAAAAACTGGAAGTTTTTAAGAAGGTGTTGGATAACCATTTGTCTAAAGAGGTGTAGGTTTTCCTGCCTGGGCAGGGGGTTGGACTAGAAGACCTTCAAGGTCCTTTCCAAATCATATTCTATTCTATTATTGTATCTCAAAGTATTACTTCAATATTTTCAACATGTGTCATATGGTGTTAGAACACACAGGCTATATCTATATGGAATCCAAGTATCCAAGATACTTGGAATCTTAGTATCCAAGATACTAAGCAACCTCAAGCAAAGCCCGTTTTATTTTATTTTCATAGTACAAATTTCTATAGCAATAAAAGCTCCTATCCATTCTATTAAAAGAAAAGGTAATTAATTTCTGGAAGAGACATTGATGTCTAATATAGCCCTGAATTAAGTTGAATTTTATTCCAAAAATTATGAAACATATTTTTGGGGAGGCACTTATTTAATTATGCAGAAACACATTATTCCACCACTCCATTCTCAGTAAATAAATTAAAATAAGGCAATCAATATTTATTTACAAATCTACAAAACTGAATTAATGAAATGCCAATATGCTTTTGTTTTCCATTAGTATTCAAGTAGGAATTAATATTAATTGTATAAACTACAAAAATAAGATCCAAAGTTTGACAGTTGAGCCTTGAACAAAAGAATGCTCTTTCTTGAAACATCATTGCAAAGTCCTAGTAAACAAACCACATTTTCTGGAAAGATAAATGTAATGCTAAATAAAATACTAAAGTTTAAGGAAATAATTTATAGCAAAGCAAAATTCCTCTGTAAAACTCACCTTCCCTGTCATGTGAATTTAGGTTAGCAACTCTATATTAGAAAAATCTAGAAAAACCTATTGCTTGCCTAATAAATATATTATCTAAAGTATCTGTAAAGTAAGATACTCCATTTACTACATTAATTGATCCACACCTGCCTACACAAATCATTCTCTCACACATACAAACCAGCTTGAGATATAGAGACATTATTTGAATTAATGAATTAATAAATAAATAAAAATATGACAATTTGAGAGAAACAATAGGAAGGGAAGTAGAGAGATATAGACAATGAAGAAAAGAGAGAAAAAGTTATATTTAAGCATTAGGAAAAAGCATTCCATTCAGGAAGCAAATAGTCTCTTCCAAGCAGCAGTTCAAGAGCACATAGCACAACATAACGCAGGGATACTTCAAATAGTGTCTCATCTTTTCCTTTTTTCTTATTAATAGTAATCCACATCACCATTCAATTTTAAATGCAGAACTAATTTTAAAATAATTTGTGGTACAGGATTGTTGTCATGTAGAGTTAATTATGTACAATTCTTGTCTACGAATGTAGAAGAACATGCCTAAAAGTGTTCATTTACTGTGTAGAATATACATGCAAAAATATGTCTGTTCATACAAAAACATGAAAATAATGCTGCAGTAGCTGACATTTATCTGCTTACCATCTTCCCAGGTAAAAGGTGGAGGAGATTCAAGTTTAGGCCGTTCAGGTAAGTGCATTCCAGTTTCATTATTATATCCAATTGCTTCAGCATCTCTTCTAGCTTGTCTCAAAGCAACACCTCCTTGATCTCTTAACCGCACAGCAGCCCTGTAGAATATTGTATCTTTTGCATTGTACTTCATACAGTTCTCAATAATAAGGTCAAAATCTTCTTCAAACTCATCAAGATTTTTATAACCTTGGGTATCTAACCGTTTTCTCATAGTAGAAAAATCCATGGGATGTTTGATGTGATCCAAATAATCAGGAACCTGAAACACAGATTTTAAATGGAAGACATGTACCCTGTTTTCCCAAAAATGAGACGTCCCTGATCAACCAATCAGGGTCCCCCCCCCACGAAAATAAGCCCTCCCCAAAAATATTTAAACACATGCACAGCCAGTTCCCAGCATTTCCTCTATTTAGGGTTAGGGAGACAGAGCTGGAAATCATGTAAGACCGCAAGAGGAGCCCTGTCTTGCTCCACGCACCCCAAAATAAGACCTCCCCGAAAATAAGGCCAAACACTTATTTCGGGTTTCAAAAATAAATAAATAAGGCAGAGTCTTATTTTCGGGGAAACACGTTGGGTAGGATGTATGGATAGATAAAGGAATGTATGAAAGCAAAACATGTATTTTGTTCCATGCACTGAACACACTGCAGCTCAGAAGTTAAGTTACAGCATTTTAGTTTGGGGCTGGGATGGGAAGTAGGGTGTTGTAGTTTCAATCCAGATGAACCCTGCAAGATGTCAATCATTCTGGTTTTTACCAAGATAAATCTGGAGGGGTCTTACAGGATTAACAGAACAAGGCTGATACATTCTGTACTTATTGCATGTCTGTATGAACATCTTACTCCAATGTTCCTTCCTCCTGAGCTGCATGTTGCCATCCCTTCCCAGGAGCAAATATTTAATTGATCAGCAACACTCCCCATTACTTTCTTTTCTTTACTTCTTTTTGTTGAGTGTTACCACCTGAATAGCACTTCTGGTGCCACTCATGCCAAGTATCACCGTTCACCTTTCCCAGAATCACTCCAATGCTCTTTTTCCTACTGTCCACATTCTGGACAACTGTCCATGTCTCAACATGTTTGCTTCAGTCTGAACACAGGCTGTACAAAACCACCAGTTCCATGCATAGAATATTCTGCACATTCTTATATGCACTTTAAATAATATACTGAAATTCAAAATATTGTTTTGAAAAGCTGCAACGGATTATTAGAAAATATTAAGAAAAACCAGACCAGAATGGCCTGATTTTATTTCACACTGTTGACTCTTGTATCTTATTCTAAGCACCCTATATTTAAATACATTTTTTAATCTCAAAATGAGTTTAACCTAATTAAGTTAATTTTAACATTTAAGCCTGGCTTAAGAAATGGTGAACAAAGCAACTTGGGTTGAAGCGAAGCAGATAACTATAGTGCCTGCTGCCTGCTACCACCATTTCCATTATTGCCATCAACGCCATTTTGCCACCAGTCACACTATCGCCGGTCTATTTTGCTGCCATTTGCCATCGCCTACCGCTTCCCACTGTTGCCATCACAAACTGTCATTACTTGCCATCGTTTGCCACCATTTATCTGGCGTTTGTACCGTGGGTTGGTTGCCTGCTGCTGCTTGCTGCTGTAGTGTGTTTGTGGATTACAGCAGCTGTTTGGCGACATTGGGCCGCTGGCCAAGATGGGATTAAGATGGCTTGGAGGGATTGAGAACTGCGGTCTGTTTTTTGGGGGCCTGGGAGTTATGGCCTGGGAGGCTGGCTTATATCACGACTGCCACCGATTAAGAACATGGTGGATAGGCAATGTCTTTTTAACTCTGAAAGTTGGAGTCGGAACAACCTTCCCTCCGGAAGATCCCGGATCCTGGGGAATGCCCCCACCCCTAGGAACTTCCCACCAAGGCCCCTGTGATGACTGACAAATTGTTGGGAGCCGGGGCCAAAGATCGGGTGGAATTAGTGTTTATAATTATAATGATTTTTATGGGGATTGTAATTTTTATGATAAATTTTTTAATTATAATTATGGTAATTTTAAGAAACTTAAATTAAGAAATTTTTTAAATAAATTTTTAAATAAATTCTTAATGGGGTTAGGGAGGAACGAATTAGGGAGGGGAGGTCTGGGGGGAGACCCAGTGGGAGGGAGGGAGAACAAGGCCGGCGGGAAGAGGGAGCAGGTGCAGTGCAGGGGATCAGAGGGATTGGAGTCCTGCAAGGTGTATAACATCTCTACCATGATGGGGAGGGGCAGGTATGCAAGAGGCAGAGGGCCATATCAAGTTAAGGGATTGCGACCCCGCTGGCTGAAAGTGATATCGCGCTCCGACCCTCAAGGCCTACCTTGCAGGCCTGGTTGTGAGGAAACTCGGGCCCAGGTGTCCCGGATGATGTTGTGCAATGCCAGGTCCATGATTAACAAGGCCCCCCTGATCAGGGATTTGATTCAGGAAGAGGGCCCGGACCTGGTAGGGATCACTGAAACCTGGTTGGGCCCGGAGGGAGGGATTCCTCTGGTAGACATCTGCCCACCAGGTTTCAAGGCATTTCATCAGCCACTGGCCTTGGGAAGGGGAGGGGGAGTTGCGGTCATTATTAAAGAGGTCTTACAGCCTAGGGAAGCCACTGTTCCTCAGA
>JANHFP010004512.1:240178-250467 GCA_032468135.1 Calamaria suluensis | reverse complement strand
CTATTCCCTAATTCTAGTATCTTTTTATATAATTTATTGTAAAACTCTCTTTGTTTTTCATTGGGAGAGTATATCCCTACTAATAATTTTTTTTCCTAGAGTGCCAAATTTCCATTATTAAAATTCTTCCCTCTTTGTCTTGATAAATTAATTTAGGGTTAAGCTATTTTTTATATAGAATACCACTCCCCTTTTCTTTTGTGGTGCAAGAGCTGTAAAGAGAACCCCTAATTCCTGCTTTTCTATGAGATGTTTATCCTGGTTTCTAATATGGGTTTCCTGGAGACAAATTACATCAAATCTTTGTTTTTGTAGTTTGAAAAATACTTTATTACGTTTAATTCATGAGTTTAAACCATTGATATTGCAAGATATCAAGATGCAAGATGAACTTCCCTGTCCATCTATTTTTTGCTGGAGGCTCTGGTTCTACTCTTTGACTAACCTGTTCTTTATATTCTAGTTTCCTTTCTGCCGTTCCCTGTTTCTGCTTTCTGGTGTCATTTGCTTTCTCTATCTTTTCTTCCTCCTGACTCTTTTTCTCTCTACTATTTACACTATCTAATTCTTCTTCTATCAGGAGAGCTTCTTTATAAAATTCTTTCGCTTTCTCCACACCATCCAATCTGATTCTTTTCTCCCTCCATGTCACTAGAATACCCTCTGGAACCAGCCATCTAAAGCGTATGTGATGTTCGATTAAATACTTTGATAGGAAGTTGTAATTTTCCTCTGCTCCCTTACTCGTTTTGGAATCTGTTTTAAAATAACTACTTCTCTACCTTTATACTTTATGATGTTATCTCTTGCCTTCTTCAAAATCTCTTCCCTAATTGCTCTCCCAGCAAACCTGATATGCACTTCTTCTAGCAGTCTATGTTTCCTTGCATCATTAGTATCCACTCTATAAGTGTCCTCTATGTTGATCCATAAGTCCTCTCTTTTCAGTCCCAAACCGTCCAACAGCAATTCTCATATTGTCTTTTAAAGATCTTCTCCTTTTTCTTCCTTCATATTTTGAATCCTTACGAACAAGGCTGATTTATCAAGTTCTAATTGCATTATCGCTCCTTCCAAGTCCCGATTTGCTGCTAAAAATATTTTTTTTGATATTTCTGTTTTTTCTTCCATGACTTTCAGTTTTTGCTCGTTCTTTTTTATGGTCATGAAATTCTTTCATTCTGTCATCTAATTTTCTAACGTCCTCTTTGACCTCTCCGATTTCACTCTTGAGTTCTCTGTAGTTCTTATCAATCAATTCCTGCAAGGACTCCTGGCCATTCCTCATCATTTCCTGCATCTTCTCCAAGGTCAATTGAATACTTTGCAGGGTGATTGTGGGTTTTTCACTATTTGTAGTTGTAGATGCAGGAGAGGCCGGCATTTGTGCAGCTTTTTTGTTTTTGTTCAACTTTGAATTTTGCGTTACTTCAAGTTTGCTGGAAAAGCTATTTTCTTTCTCAATTCTCTCACTTCTTTTTTCCTAAGACTTTTACTATCAGTGGTTATAAGCAGTCTAACAATTTCTACCTAAAATATTCAATCAGCCCTTTCAATTAATTAATTAATCAAAAATAAGTTATTTCTTTTACCAATCAATTTCTAATAATCTATCCAATCAAAACAGTATCAAATTGTATAAATTATATAAATATCCTCTAATTTAATTAATTTATGTGAATTCTCAATAATTTACCTAAAATTCCTTAAAAAATTCAATTGATAGAGTATTATAGCAACTTACTTAAAGAGTATAAAGATGTAGAAGTAATTAGTAGAGAGTTAAATTCTTGCAAATTTGTTACAGTTAAATGAACAAGCACTATTTTTGTTCACACACCCTTGAAAGATGAAGCACTATAGTCTTCTTCCCACAGCAGGTTTAGAGGTTTAGAATATGTTCTTTTGTTCTCTTTTGTATAACTTTGTGGCTTTTTAACTTCCTACTTTCCTCTTCTCCTTCATACGTCACTTCCCTCTTCTTCCTCATCTCACAATGTCTCACTCTCCTCGTTCCTTCCGTTCACTCAGTCCCTTGTATTCCATTGTCGATATAATCCCCAAATATCTTTCAATAAGGTTGTCTTTCTTCAATTGTCCATTCTTTATAAATTCTGGAGCAAATTGTTCTTTCACTCTTTCCACCAGTCTCAATCAATCTTCTTCTATCCTCTTTCCAAAATGTCTCTTTCTAAATTTATCCAAACACAGTTTCCCTTGCAATTTTTCTTCTTTCTTTCTTTTTGCCACCCACACATACTTTGTATCCTGATCACCACACTCTTTCTAGTCTCTTTCACACTGCAACACAGTTTCAAACAGTTTCCACTCACTTTCTCTTCAGTTGATACAATTCGCCACTTTCACAATCCTTCTTTAAGCACCAGCCTTCCATCTCTCTGCGCTTTGCTTTTAAAGATCTTACACCGCTTTCTTCCTTCTTTACAAAGCCACCTTTTTTCAACTTTTCTCTTTTCAAACCCCTGGGAGTTGACTCAAGTGTTCTCCTTTCAGGCACCATTGTTAATTGCTCCTCTTAGGCTTCCTCGTCACCATGCAGAGGGGCGCCTTTGGTGGCGTCTTCGGACCACCAAACGCCAATCTCTTTTGCGATCAAAATTGGGGGTTTCCCTGCTCAAACGGGGCTTTGCGCAATGCCATCTCCGCAGGGATTTCCCCCTTCATAGCCAGACTCTCATTGAGTCCCACCTTGCCTGCAAATGGCTTTTCAAACGCAAAAATCACCTATGAATCATGGAGGTTCTTCCCAAGCACCTTGTCATG
The DNA here is from genome assembly GCA_032468135.1 of Calamaria suluensis. Lineage (NCBI taxonomy): Eukaryota > Metazoa > Chordata > Lepidosauria > Squamata > Calamariidae > Calamaria > Calamaria suluensis. The sequence continues at coordinate 247,683 of JANHFP010004512.1, read as the reverse complement.
ACATCGCCCTCACCGGAAGTCCGGTAATTATAAATTTTAAAGTCTGAATATTCATAATTCTGAATGATATGTTATGAGAAATGGTTTTATTTCCAAATACCCCTTTTCCCAACATTTGTTAAAAAAACCCAATAAAAAGTATATTTGAAAAAAAAACCGTACACTTCCCACACACACACACGTATTGCTATTCTTGTCTGTCAATCGCCTATAGCACTGCAAGTGAATGGATGCTGATTGTAGCAATTTTAAGATGTATTGAAGAATGATGTGGCACATATGGCATGTTTATATGCATACTATATATCTATAATGTTGTTCAATAGATTGTAACACCAGTTGGTGTTGTCTGAATTCAGAAGCTCAACATCAACACACCTAGTTTAAAAGTCAAAAACATCACAGAAGACAATCACTAACTTGTTTTATCTTCTTAGCAAGTTAATTGCATGAATATGATTTTGAAGTCATTTGGAAACAAGCATGAAGGAAGTTTGACTAAATGCAACTGTAACTTTTAGGGCAATTCCACTCAACATTTCCTCTCCATTGCTGATTGATTGATTGATTGATTTTATTGGCTGCCCATCTTACCACAGGGTAACTCTAAATTTAGCAGTGATTTCTGTTTTCCCTTCCATTGATCTTGAAATATGTAAAATAGGCAAAGACCATTTTGAGCAAATCACAATAGAATGCGCAATGTAATTCACATTTCCATGTCTTGTCAAAATTCTTGCAAATCGTGTTGCAATAAAAGTCCTCTTATTCTCCACTGATGCACAGGAAATAAACAAATTGTTAGTACTCATGTATGTTTACATAATATAATGTATGCTTTTGATTATTTCCAAAGGAAAAAAGTACTTACTACAAAGAAACATGTATGAAATAGTGAGGCCACAATTAATATAATACAATATTGCCCAAACTTCCAAGTAAAGTATATTATAGGTGGCCAAATTTTGGGCAATGTGATGGAAATATTTTTGCCACACTTTCATATACCCATACCCATCACCTTGCTATTCCCTTTTGGTAAGCAACATTGTGCATAGATTAGAAGAAACAAAAAGACATTTAAAACATTTAAAGAAAATGACAATCTGTCCAGAAAATATTTTTGTCAATAAAATATTCCTAAAACTAGTTTTTATCCACACTATTTGCTATATATCTTCATATGTTTCTATCCTTACAAACATTTCCTTTTGCCAAGAACTAAACAAAGATTAGAAATTAACAGATTATCCAGTTATTTTAAATATTTTTATTTAACATTGTCATAATTTTTATAGCAAACTTGGTTTATATTCTTTATGGTAACACAAAGCAGCTCTTCTTTTTCACTGAATATATTTCTTGGGAACTGGAGCACAGAAACAATTTTATAAATGCATGATGAGAAATATACTTGTATCTGCTATGTATTCTTACTTATGAAAAAAAATTGAGAAGAATTAAAAGACCAATCTGATATAAAGGGAAGTGCCTAGTCTCATAGTCTAGATTACAATACACAAAAAATAACTTGCAAATAAAAGCTTTAATACAGTAGTCAAGAAGTGTTGACATAAAGCTTAATATAACAGTTAAGCATTCCCTTAAGCTTCTGAACTTGTATAAGTGATTGCATCTGAAATATCAGGGCTAGCCTGAGTTTTAGCAAAGTTGATGAAAACCTAAAATGAAACAAAAATATATTGCATTAATTTAAACATATTCTATTTTCAGAGAGTTTCTAAATGGACTTCTTACACCTAGTATAAGTATGAAATTAAAGCATTCATGTTGTGGTTACCAACCTAAAACAGATGCTTATCAAGAACAAAGAAATCAGCAGGTACTGCTAAGACATCTCTTATCTGACTGCTCTTATTTTACCAAATTTGTTACATTCAACCTAAATGAATTTCAGACATTTGGTGGAAAGAATTTCAGACAAAGCCAATTACTGTAACTCATTTGTATCTTGTCGTATTAATAGATGACTCCTATATTAGGGGACAAGGCAGTAGTGGGTTCCCTTACCTTTGCTACCGGTTCAGAACTGGGAGTGTGTGTGTGCGCGCGCTTGCTTTGCTCATGTGCAGCTGTTTTGTGCATGCACAGAGCATCTATGGTGACATCTGGGCAGGTGGGCAGAGCCTCCCACCACAGCCACTACCGGTTTGCCTGAATCGAGGTGAACCAGTAGAAATTCACAACTGGGCCAAGGGCTATATTGCACCCAGAGAGGTGGAGCACAAATGAAGTTGTATTTCAACCCTTCCTCCAAATGACTTTGGAGATTAAGATGAGGGTGCTTTTATTAGAAATTATTTCCCCAGAAATCAAGAGTGTTTTACTAGACATATGGCTAAAGTCCACTTATTCTTCCAAGTCCATGTTCATTAGCAATACTGAATCCATTAATATTCAGGTTGTAATGTTTAAATGTTAATACAGTGTTTTATCTTGTAATAGCAATTTATTAAGATATTGCTATTCTGAAGATTCACTAAAATGAGATACAATATTTTAAAAGAAAAGCAAATTAATTTGCTTCTTTATAAATTTTTAAGAAAATTCAGAAATTGAATTACCGTATTTTTCAGAGTATAAGACACATCCCCCCCCCTTAAAAGAGGGTGAAAATTTGAGTGTGTCTTATACACCGAAAGTAGCCCTGCCCACCTGCTGGCCCCCATCTGCTGGCCTCTGCCTCCCAGCAATTTCTCTCATTGCAGCAAACAGCCCATTTCAGCTTCAGCACAGCCTGATTAGCACAAGCAGTTGTTTGTTAGCTGGATCAGCCTCCCGACTCTCAGCTGTTTCAGGTTGCAGGGATTGTCACTGCCTATTGCCATGCGGGCCTCCTGTTTGCTGCAAGGAGGTAAATTGTTGGGAGGCAGATTTTTTTTTCTTGTGCTAAACAGGCTGTGCTGAAAATGAAACTAAAGCAGGCGGTTTGCTCTAATGAGACAAATTTCTGAGAGGCAGATTTTTTTTGTTTTCTTCCCCCCAAAAAGGTAGGTGCGTCTTATAGTCCACAGCATCTTATACTCTGAAAAATACATTAAATGGAAGGCAGCTTTAGTTATGTTAACATCAATGTGTGAAATTGGGCATTTTATAGAATGCCTAGGACTGTGATGGCGAAACTATTGAATGTGTGCCAGAGGTGGCATGCAGAGCCCTCTCTGTGGGAATGTGCACAGTCAGCTGCTCTTGTTTCTGGCTGGTGCGTATGGACGCTGGCCAGCTGGTCTTTGGCTTTCTGGTACTCTGGTGCTTGTGAAGACCAGCTGGCCAATGCACATGCACGTGCCAGAAACCCAAGCACCAGGTGGCCAGAATGTGCATATGCACCAGCCAGATAGTCTTCGGGTTTCAGGCGCTCTGGCACACATACATGTTCCAGTTTGGGCACTCAGTACTGAAAAGGTTTGCCATCACTGACCTGGGAAATCTATAGAATGTCAAAAATGGTATGTCAAAGTATGAAATGCTTTAATATTTCATACATTTATTAGGCATTTTATGTAATGCCAAAAGTATAAAATGCTCCCACTAAAATGCCATTCTATCCTTCCTTGTTACAACTAATACGTTAGAATAGAATAGAACAGAATAGAGCTGGAAGGGATCTTGGAGGTCTTCTAGTCCAACTGCCTGCTCAAGCAGGAGACTATATCATTTCAGACATTTCAGACAGGTCTAGTATTTTCTTAGAAACCTCCAGCAATGAAGCAACTACAACTTCTGAAGGCAAGCTGATCCACTGGTTAATTGTTCTCACTGTTAGGTGTCAACTTGTCTTAAGTTGCCATGGGAGAGAGAGAGAGAGAGAAACCCCCCCCTCTACATTCCATGAATGTTTTCTAACCACAGTCAGAAGGGTGTGGAATTTTACAGCCAAACAGAGTTGTTAATTGGAGAATGTGATTTATGACATGATTGAGGGAGGAGGGAAGAACAGGTCAGAGGGGAACCTAAATTTGCGTAAGATCAGTCTTGTCTGCAATGAAGAAGTGCCAACATGGTTGTTTGATTAAAGCTTATATTTTCTTTTGAATTTGGGCTTGTATCTAATGAATTAATTAGGGCAGCATTTGGAACCTTCACAGACAGACAAGACTGATTTTAAAATCTATCAAGATTACAGGGCAATCTGAATCCTGGACTCCAACAGCTCCCCGGGGCCGGGCTGTCCGGAGGGAAAATCAAGACATCAAAGCTGAGATGCCTGCTCCAGCAATGGAAGCAAGAAGAGATGAGTATTGGGGGAAGTTAATCCCTAAAGCAGCTGATGTTGGGTCCCCCACCCCAATGCCTGGGAAGAAGGAACATGCCTGGGGATCTCCAGAGAGGAGGAATTTGATGCAGGAAAAAAGAGAAGGAAGGAACAGTGGATGCCTTTGAAGTGAGGTATAGCAGACAGGAACATGGCATCCCTCCTCCACCCACCAGAAGGAAGCTGCATCTAGTGCCTTTTCCATACAGGAGGCAAGTTGCCCAGGGCAAGCAAACCCCTCCCTCCCTCCAAGCCAGAGCTGAGGAAGAGGGCCAGCCACATTGAGTGCAAGTATACAGAGGCCAGCAGAGGGAGAGGGGAACAGTGCTGAATGAACCACCCCAGTTCAGGGGAAAGTTTGATGTGGAATCAGATCAACTAGCTCTATCCCTTGACTCAGCTGAGATCCACATAGAATGTTATGGTCACCTCTACCCATCCCGCAGAGCACCATCGCAGAGGGGCTAGAGGGGGAGGCAAGGGAATGGCTAGCAGCCCTCCACAAGAGGAGAGCCCCCAAACTGCAAGACAGATGACTTCTTAAGAACTGCTAGAGGCTAGATTCGAGGAGGCAGGGGAAGACCCATATGCAGAAGATGAGCTCAGCTATCTAAAGCAGAGGGGCCGTCCCATTAAAGAGCACATCCACAAATTTAGGAGAGCCATTGGGAGGCTACCCCCTTTGCCAGCGTGACTGTTAGTGTACTTTTTCAGGACAGGTCTGGATAAGCAAATTGCCCAGATAACCACTCATCAGGACATCCCGAACCAGCTCTCTGAGTGGTTCCAAGTAGCAATAAAAGTTGATGGTGGATTGTGTACCAGTGACATGAGAAAGCAACTGGATATAAAAGAGAGGGGTCAACCTGATCTGAACCCACCCACCCAAGGGGTAACCACAGCACCATGGCCTGCCCCAAAACCAGCCCTCCCTCGAAGTGCAGGGGGGAGGGATGCATGGCATCCATGTGCACGATCCCAAAGCCTGGGCCAGAGCCACCACCCAGGGCACTACTGGAACGAGGCCCTAAGCAGACCACCAATACATCCTGGAAAACCCTCCAGACTGCAGAGGTCCCTCCCTACCCAGCCAAAGAGGGGGTAACCCCAAGAAAGGATGACCGGTCCAGTTCACAGCTAAATTCTGGAGGGAGTTCTTGTGGCCCATTGGGTCATCCCAGGGCCTTAGCTCGGCTTTTCATCTGAGCACCAATGGGGGTGGGGTGGAGAGGCTGAATGCCATGGTAGAGTAGTACTTGAGGTTCTACATGAACTATCACCAATCCAACTGGGCGGACCTCCTGTCTTATACTGAGGTTGTGTATAATAATGATGTCCACAGTAGCACTGGGCTAATCCCGTTCAAGATAGTGAGTGGTATGGACTTTGTCCCAATGCTTGAGTACCCAAGGAGCCCCATCCTCAATCAGCTTGACCGATTGGATGGAGACACTGAAAGCAACCTGGGAGAGTGTCAAGAAAGTACTAGCACAAACCTATAAGCACAAACCTTTAAGAAACAGGCAGACAAACACTGAGTTCCCCAATGAATTCCTTGTTTTTCTTTTTCAGTTGTATTGTGCTAACCTGGGTTTTTATGGTCACATTTTTCAGAGTTTCCCACACTTCTTGAGTTGTTTTCCCCTTTAGGATTTTCACCTATGGAATCTTTCCTAAACCTTTTCTGAGTTTTTTGGTTCTTTTTTTTTTCCAGTAAGAAAGTTCTTTACTTCATTTTGCATTTCTTCTTTCATTTTCATATACGTGTTTTCAATAAAGAGTTAGGGTTAGGCTAATTCTAACCCTGACCCTTTTTATGAGTCTTTTTTTCACATTTTACCTAAATAATTCTTAATATTCTGCATAGTGTCTAAGTGTTATATGTCGAGAGCCAGCTTGACAGCTGCAAGAGTCTCACTTTTGGGTGTTGTGGTGGCTTATTTGTTTCATGGAGGAAGCTTTGCATTACTGGTTTCATCAGGGTGTTATTTTGACATGTGCTGAAGACAGAAGCCGGCTGCATGACTCATCCTCTGTTATCCACCTCCCAGATCCACCAATCGGAGGGACTGTTGAGAGGCTTTATTGTGATTGAATGTTGAATGATGTTGGGTGGTTATTTCAAGCCCTCAGCCCCATGCATGTTAACACTGACTTTGATTAATTGTTGCCTTGCTTCTGGAAGACTCTCTGAGCAATAAATCATATCCTGGTTTCTGCAGTTTGTTTGTACTTTGTCATGGCGGACCCACAAATATCGACATTATACATAATGCCAGGGAAAGTATATAACAGGGCTTAAAATTTCCACTCGCCAGCTCACCAAACGCGAGTGAAGTTCCCTTTATGGCGAGTTCGGCAGCAGCCGTGCCAGCGAGCAAGCGAGCGAGAGAGTGGACAGCAGAGGACTTTCTTCTAGTTTGTTTCTTCTGGGCTTTCCGAAGTGGGGATCATTTATTCAAATGAATATTAATGATAATTTATCCAGCTTTCTGGCAGCCCCCGCTATGATCACTCAGGCTGTTCATTGGGGGCAGGGGGGGGCGGAATGCTTATTATGACCCTGGCAAAAGAGGCATCAGAAGCGGCAATTGGAGCTGAGAGAGGAACGCTTGAGAGCAGAGCAGCTTAAGTCAGCCTCCAATCCTCTTTGGGGATGTGGTGGTGGTGGATGGGGGGGAGGTTGAGATCTTCGGCTCTGACAAAGTTCAGCTGAAGTGAACCAGGGGAGCCCCCCCCCCTTTGGCCTCAAATCCGCCTGGAGGAGCAGAAATGCCACTTCCAGGCGGGGTTTTTCGATGCCTCACCTCCCTCAAAGCAAGCGAGATGCAAAGACAGGCGGAGGGAGGGGGACGACGATGACCGCCTCCTTGGCTGGAGTTGGGGTAACTCTTCTCAGCAGCACTGCGACCTCTCCTCCCACTTTCTTCCCCCCCCTCCTCCCCCTCCGCTTTTTCCAGCAGGGAAAGCCTTCGCCTTGGGGAGCCAGGACGGGCTTTTTTTGGCTGCTGGAAGCTGCATACCAGAGAATCCAACCAAACAACCCTTCCCGCTAACCACAAGACACAGGCTGCTCCCAAAAGCCCTTCGCCTGTTTAGCAAAGGGCTCTTCAGGTTGCCATGGCAACACACTCACTGGAGCCGTCCAGCTGGGAGGAGGGCCGGCGGGATGGGAGAAAGGTTGCCCAATGTTTTTGCCCAGGGAATTTGACTCAAAATATTATTCCCC
>JANHFP010004512.1:119139-131100 GCA_032468135.1 Calamaria suluensis | reverse complement strand
AACCCACAGCTCTTTCTTCCCCCTACTGTGGCTTTCTGTTGGATGATCCAGGGGTGAAATCTAAAACCTGTTGCCACCAGTTCTATGGCTGTGGCTTGGTGGGGGGGACAGGTGACTAGGCGAGGCTTTGAGTGACATTGAGTTGGCCACGCGCACTCAGTCACAGGACACCCAAGCCACACCCACAGAACTGATAGGGAAGGGGGGGTGCACTGAGGATGAGTTTGTAGCACCAAGGGGGCGGTGGACTGAAAAAGTTTGGGAACCACTGGTTTAGAACAGTGATAGCTAACCTTTTTGCCATTGCGTGCCAAAAGTGGAAACAGCTTCTTTCCCAACTTCTGGTGGGCCTTGAAGGCCCAAAAATCAGCTGGCCACCACCTGTTTGGGTATCAGAGCTGAACTAGGGCAATGCTCGAGTGCCCACCCGTGCCATAGGTTCGCCATCACTGGTCTAGGAAAAAGGTGGATAAAACAAATCACTACTGTATTTGGCATGTTTATATGAATAAAATTTCCTCCATTTAGCAGATGATTAAAAATACATTTTTACAGGGTGAAGATTTTGCAAAATGGAAGGCACAATTTGAGGAAGTCCCCAGTTTGCTTACTGAAGCAGAAAAAAAGGCCTGGATTGGAAAATTAAATGGTATCTCTCTAAGCTCTGATGCATTTTTCCCTTTTAGGGATAATGTAGATAGAGCAAATCAGGTAAGATAGTGACATTGTGATCTTTTGTTCAAGTCACATAATAAAAGATGTTCTTGTGTAATCAGCTACCCATACTCTAATGGAAATGTTTGGCTCTTTGAAACATACTTAAAGCAGAAAACAAGATAGATTACCAAACTGGGGTTTGCATTAATTAGAGAATGCTCAGTAACATGTATCTCAGGTTGGTACCTACATTGTTTCCTGCAACTCCAAATCAGGCTCTCTTAATAGTCTCTCTTTTGGCAATTTAGCACTAACAAAATACAAGCTTCATTTCATCTTCTAATTTCCAAATTCACAGTTCCTTGGTTAATTAATTTAAAACATTAGTGAAGGTTTTTTAGAAGAACCATGTTACCAACTTGGACTGCACCCCTCAAAGGAAATTAAATAAAAAGTCTTGTTAGTCATTGCTAACAAATCGGGACTCACTCCAAAACAGAAGTTTCTTTTACCATGAATTGCAAAAGAAGAATTTGAGATTCCTCTGACCTTTTAATCTCATATGCTAAGTCTGGTCTAGAAAGCCAGAAATTATTTCCATATTCTCCAGTGCCATGTAAGGCCTGAGAAGAATAGAGGTGATGATGGAGATGGCATGCAACTTTCCATTACAAATATGTACATCCTACATTTACTTTCTATGGTGGTTTCAACTTCCCCTTTCTTTATTCACTGACAGCTGAGTTTTTCTAATTAGTCTGAGCTCAGCAATCTAGCCACTTTTGACACTTTATTCTTGGCAATAACAAAACACAGAACACACCTTCAGAATACCTCTACAATCTTCTGATTCCAGGTTTTAATCAAGATCAGTGGGAGTTACCCTTAAAGTAAAAGTAACAAGTGTATCACAGATACATCCTAAACTTAAATTTTGGCTCAGGTGTCGGGATAGGTAGCCTGGATGTAATTAGGATTGAAATCACTTATTTGTAATGTTCCTACCATTTTGAGGTGAAATATGCAGGATTAGGAAACACATTAAAATAGTATTTCCTCTGTAATTATGAAATGCAGTGGGAAGTTATGGGCAATTGACATGATTGCTGCCAGTGCCCTTCACCAATGCTGAGAATTTTGCTAGTACTGCAATCAGGAAAGCAAAGAGGTTAATGTCTAGAATGCTACTGAGGTTGAATGAAACATCTAGGTTATTGCACTTGCTCTATTACAATAAAGGTGGTAAAAAGAACTTAAGGTTCCATTGAATTCTCAAATAGCAAAGCTTAAAGTGCTGCCATTGTTTCAGATCCAAATGGAGTGTTTGTCTAGTTTTGTAGAAAGTCTAAATTTTGTAAGATGAGGATCCAGACTGTAGATGTTCACTCTTGCCCAATAATATAGTTATCTTGACCAATTAAACTATATAGAAGAGGGGGTTGAATGCTTCATTGCATTATCAATGACTTATATGCAGCTTCAGTGCTTTACAGCCCTCTTCTAAGTGGCTTTACAGAATCTGCATATTGCCCCCAATAATCTGGCTCCTCATTTTACCGACCTGGAAAGGATGGCTGAGTCAACCTGAAGCCTGTTGATATCGGAAGGGCCAAATTGCAGTCAGTCAGCAGAAGTAGTCTACAGTGCTGCATTCTAACCACTATGCCACCACGGCTCTTAAGATGTGGTGGTTCTTCCCATAAAGAGGCAGTGCTTTGACTACTCTTTTTAAGAGGTTGCTTGTTCTGGGCCAAGAAGGCAAATTTCTTTCTGGGTAAGGGAATCCAGAGGGAGGGTGGTGATCAAACTGAAACCATTCTTAGAGACAAGTAATTCTGTAAAGCCATGACTTGTGTTTCATCTGATTTATGTGAAAAAATTGGCCTTGATTTGATTGACTTTTACAGAAGAACAATCTGTGTGTTTCTCACTTGATTTTCCTCTGGCTTTTGAGTAAATTTGCAGAAATATCCCCCTTGATCAGCCCTATGAATTGGGTGGTACTTTAATGTAATACTTATGCTTTTAATAATATGTTCCCAAGATTTGTACTAAGCTGTGTCTTAAGAGTCTGGAGCCCTACTATGGCATGCCCCAAGATGATGCCTTTCTTTCATATTATTCAGTGGTTATAAGAAACTACTGGGTGAAATCATTAGTGGGTTGAAATGTAATTGGTGATACCAATCTTACATGCCTGTTTCTCTGTATTGTCTGAAGGGGTAGAGAAGTGTATCACCTAACTGGGCTCTTGAGTTGAGTTCAGGTAGTCCTTGACTTACAACAGCTTGGTTAGTAATTGACTAAAGTTAAAATGGCACTGAAAAAATGTGATTTATGACCATTTTTACACTTACAACTGTTCTATCATCCTGATCAAAATTCGGACACTTGGCAACTGACTCATTTATGTTGGTTGCAGTGACTCAGCGTTATGTGACCCTCTTCTGAGATCTTCTGACAAACAGTCAATTGGGAAGCCACATTCACTTAATAACCATGTTACTAACTTAACAATTCAAGTGATTCACTTAACTGTATTTTCCTTTCTCAGAGTGGAGTCCAGTTCATTGTTTCCCCATCTGGTTCTACTGCTGACCAAGTTGTGATTGAAGCCTGTGATGAATTGGGAATAACTCTTATTCATACCAACCTTCGCTTATTTCACCACTGATATTAAAAATCAGTATTTTTAAGCATATTCTTTACACAATCTGCTAAAATCTACATATGTTGAGAGTACTAACATAAAAATTATGAAAATTTCTTGAAAAATAAAAGTGCAAAATTATCAATAGTGAATCTGAATTCTTTAAGAACTTGGCATGGAAGTGGTTTGCATTCCATCCTTTGACTAGTTAAAATAATGTTTTGGATAGCTAATACTTTGGAAGATGGACTCAAGATCCAGAAGCACCTTGACAGAGTTGAATACTGGGCCTTAAGTAATAAGGTGCAGTTCAGTGGTAAGAAAAGTAGGTTCCTGTACTTAGGTAGGAAAAAAAACAAATGCACAAGTACAGAATAGGTGGTACCTGGCTGAATAGTAGTAACTGTGACAAGGATTTATGTGTCCTAGTGTACCACTATGTATATATAAGCCAGCAGTGTGCTGTAACTTCCCCAAAAGCCAATGCACTCCCGTACTGCATCAACAGAGGGATAGCATAAAGATCACAAGAATAGTACTGCTTTATATTGCACTGAGGGCCTACTTTGAATACTGCATTCATTTCACAATACAAAAATGATGTTGAGATCCTGGAAAAAGTGTAGAAAAGAGCTACAAAAATGATAAAGGATCTGGAGGCTAAACCATGTGATGAATGGTTGAGATAGGTATGTTTAACCTATCAGAGAATTGGGGTGGTATAACTCTTCCTGTATTTGAGGGGCTGCCACAAATAAGAGGCTTATTTTTTAAGGCAGCAGTGGGCAGGATAAAAGTAATGAGTAGAAGCTGGTTAAAGAGAGATTCAACCTAGAAGACGTTGACAGATCAATGGAAAAACTTACTTCCTGGATTGTGGTTCCTCCATCACTGGACGTTTTAAAAAATAGACTGGGCAACCATTTGACTAGGATGGTATAAGGCTTCTGAAGCTTTGAGCAGGTGAATTGGACTAGAACAGCGGTCACCAACCTTTCAGACCTCAGGAACCACTAAATTCATAATTTTAAATCCTGTGGACCAAATATGATCTGCTTAATGACCTGGGTGGGCGTGACTAGGTGGGCATGTGACTGGGTGGCATGTTCAACTTGATGTCACTCACATTGATGGGGTGTCTCACCGGCTCCTACTCATCCCTCCCCTCCCAGCAACTCCACCTGCCCTCCTAGGCTTCTTGGCACCCCAAAAGGAAGCAGTTGTTGGAGCTACGCAGCCACCATGAGAAAGAGTTGGCAAAACAGCTCAGTTCAAATGGGATCTGGCTGGGAAGGAGGCTCAGCAGAAGCACATCACTGAGGACTAAGAGCATAGACTTTCCAAGCAGAGGGAAGACCTGTGGGAGTGCCACGCCAGGTACCGGTGCCTGGAGGCTCAGCAAGCTGAGATGGTCAGCCATTTCAGGCCATGATGCTGTCCCATTGGAACAAGGCCCGCCAGCTCCTTGACACCAGCAGCACTTATTTATTATTTATTTTAATTTATTATTTTAATTTATATACCGCCCCATTTCCGAAGACTCGAGGCGGTTGACAGCAAATTAAAACACATACTATACAATTTAAAATAATTAAAATAATTACATTTAGCTGTCCTCGAACTAAAACCAATTAAAATTCAATTAAAAATTAAAAGCTAATTTTTATATTTTTTTATTTAAAACCCCGATCATCCCAGGCCAGCTTGCTGGAAGAGCAATGTCAGCTCCCGACGAAACACTTTCACGTTGGAGAGCCTCCGCAGTGCTGGGGGCAATTCGTTCCAGAGGGCCGGTGCCCCCACCGAGAAGGCCCTGCCTCTTGGGGTCGCCAGACGGCACATAGATGCCGTTGGGACCCTCAGCAGCCCCTCCCTGTGAGAACGCACCGATTGGTGGGAGACTACTGGCAGAATGCGGTCCTGTAAGTACCCTGGTCCGATGCCCCAGTTTTCACCCAAAGCCCCACACCAGGAGGCTGAAGATGGAATTTCTGTCCCCCTCCAACCTACAGAAAAAGATCCTGAAGGGGAAGACTCTGCAGCAACACAAAGCTGTAATTTGAGGACCCCTGATTTAATGCAATATAAAAACACAAATAATTTTTCTGCACACCGCCAAAATTTTCTCATGGACCACTGGTTGGTGACCGATGGACTAGAAGACAGGCCCCTTCCAGCCCTGTGATTCTGATTGTTAGACTTTGAATCTTTGCTTGGTTTTGAAATTCTTAATATTGTCCCCTCAAAACTGCTTCGTCCCTCCCCCACTAGTACAAAGACCCAGGAATTTATTGGAACATCACTCCATCTGCTTCCTCAGCTCCAGCTATTGGATTACCGCCAGAGATGGTGTTGTATACTTTGATGTCCCACAATCCTGCTTTCCCAGTAGCCTAAATGATTTACTAGGAAGAAACTTGGGGTAGAGCTCTAAAATTCATTCCCTTTCCCCTTCACAATCTGAGCTGTAGTCCTTGATTTATGATAGTTGGGACCAGAATTTTTGCTACTATGCAAGATGATTGTTAAGTGTATGATGCCCAATTTTATGACATTTTTGCACAATCAAGTGAATCACTGCAGTTAAGTGAATAAGCAATTGTTTAGTGAATTATGATTATGCTTGTAAAAAGCTGGCTGGGAAGGTCTACTTGTGATCACATGAGCATTGCAGCTGTTGTAAATAAATGCTGGATGTCCAGTGCCCCACATTTTATTGTGTGATTGGGTCATGTGGTCATAAGTGTGAGGACTGGTTACTGCTTTTGTAAATTTGAAGTCACTAATTATCTCCTGCTGTAGATAACCAGGCTAAGCTTGAGGGAGGGGTCATGAATCTCAAGAGAGAGCTAAATCCAGTCTACCTTGAATTCCATTAACTCTCTATCTATTGCTAATTTGCTTTGACAGTTAGTAGTTCAAATTCTTGCAATTAATATTCATTTGAACTGCCTGATTTTCCTGATTTCTCAAGCTTGATACCTGTGTAGACCAATCAAATACCGCTATGTATTGTAATTTGGGTAGGATATACAGTATGTATGATTCACAAGTCCGTACCCTCTTTCAGTCAATAAAAACCTGTAGCCTGACCTGCTGATAGTGAGAGTACATAAAATGTTTGATTCCCTCACTTTACAAAGAAATGGGAAAGGATACTGAAACATAATGCAACTTCTCCAATATGATATATTCCTCCCAACAGATATTTGTTGTACCAAGGGATATGAAGCACCTTTGAACTGAGAAAGTGCTTTGGACTGAGCACTGACATGTACACTGTTCCTGTCAAGGTTTCCTTTAAAGAGACCTACATGTTTGCCTTCATAACTGCACAGTAGACTCAAGCTCTTGGAGGGCTACTCGCAACCAAGAAAGAAAGGTGGTCATAGTCACATCTAGTGCAAGGAAAAGGGCTAGGTTACAGAATCTTGGGCACTGGATATGCATACTTTTGTCTCCCATTTATAGGTGAATAAAATAGCCTTATCCATCTATGATCCCAGAAGTCTAATAATTCCTAATATTTTACTTATAGAAATTTACTTTTCCATTCTGGATGGACCATCCTATGTGGATGGATTAAAATGTGAGTGTTTAAAAAGACAGTTAAAACTTCCACTCAGGTAGAAAGCTCACCGGGCAATAACGGGGCAATAATCTATTATCAAACTAATTTCCTTTGGAGCTTTATTTTGAGAAAAAAATAGATACGGAATTAAAGAATTTAGCAAACTTTCTATGACTTAACTATAATACCTAATATTGATTCTCTTTAGTTATATTCTGTTTCTGTGGGCTAAGTATAACTGTCAGAAGTGATTACAGACTGCTGAGCTCAGATTAATTAGAAAAAAAATCAGACAATAGTTCAAAAACACAATTTGGTGAAACCTTTTATTAAAAGAATTGTCTCTCGGCAGAAAGCTTTGGCACTTACAGTACAAAAAATAATCACTCACCATAATTATACCAAATTTTTCTGTCAACAGTATACTAAATGTCTTTAATATATTTTCTTGTAGAAAAATATAAAAACATTTAGAGATGGAGGGGAGAGGTATAGAAGGAAATTGATGTTGATAACAGTATGAGATACATATATACTGCTAGGGGAAAAATAGGATCATTTATAAAGATTAAGGCTGTGCATATTATAAATATCACAGTAATAGGATACATGGTTCCTATTGGCATCTGCAAATGTTAGCAGAACGTATTTCTTTCTTAGATTTTCATTTGAACGTTCAGTATTTTCTCTCTCCAATTTTTATGGGCTCAGAACTGTTTACAAATTGCTGAGCATTTATTATTAGAAATAGTTGCTTTAAGGAAAATATGGAACAATATTGAAAGACTCTGAGAAAAGAATAGACGGCATATATGCTTCCTTGCTGAAAAGAAGATTTGAATTGCACCAGGAATGGTCTCCTTTGGACAAGCTGTGAACTGAGCAAAAGTAGAGAAGGTGCAGCTGTTGTAAGGCTATTAGGCCTGGGATAGGAACATCCAGATGACCACCAGAGGGCAGAAAAGAATCTAAAGTGCTTTGTATCTTTGCTACAAACTTGTGGTCATCCAGATTTTATGAAGCCCAAATATAGCTGAATGCTTTTGTTACCACCTGATAAGATATATCTGCTTTCTTGTAGCAGCATTTATAGTGATAGTCTTGGCTGCAACCTCTTTTTTGCTTGATGTTAAAATCTTGATAATTAATCTCCGTGTCACTTCTGTGCATCTGAGTGTAGATGTAAGGGATAGAAGCATTCAATTGGACAATGGATATTCTGCTGGAGGAAACATGGATAAATATAATTAGTATTCATGTTAAAAGGCAGCAAATATCTTACTGAAAGTGTGGATAACAACATTTATACTGCAGGCTCTTCATGAAAAATCTTAAAATGATATCAGAAGAAAAATTCTCACCATCTGCAACTACCTAAAATTAGATCAAAATATATGTAACATTATAGGATGTAAATTCTGCCCTTCTGTACTTAGATCCTGATGTTTTCCCCAAATACATAATCACAGACTTTGCTTTTATAAATGCACATTTTATTACTTGTCACCTACAGACATATATGATAAAGTAATTGATGTTTATGAGACAATGGAAAAGTACTTTGCATTTGTTTTATATGTTGTTTAAGCCTTACCTTTTCTAGTTTATATTACTGTAATTCTATCATGTAGAATGCAAACAGATTCATATAATTTACCAAAGAAAGTAAAATTATTTGATATCTTTATACCTATTTTTTCCTAATATTTCCCACAACTGCAACATCCACTCTTTTTGGATAAACTAAGTGTTGACCCATGACAAAGATGGCTAACCTTTTTGGCGTCGCGTGCCAAAAGTGGGGGGTGCCCAGAGGGGGTTGCATGTCCTCGTCCCCACATCCATAATTCAATTTGCCCCACTCTCCCTAGAAAGGCTCTGAAACCTGGGGAGGCTGAAAAACAGGCCTTCCCCATAACCATAGGCCCTCCAGAGGCTGGAAACAGCCTCTTTCCCAACTTGGCCTGATAATCAGCTGGCCAGCACCTGCATGCGCATCAGAGCTGAACTAGGGCAACACTCACGTGCCCACTGATATGGCTCCGCGTACTATCTGTGGCACCCGTGCCATAGGTTCGCCATCATGGACATATACTGTACCTACACATTTTGTTTTACTTGCCAAAATGTAGAACCTTACTTTTTTCACCTTTTAATTAGTGCCCAATGTTCAAATCTGTCAATATATTTTTGTATCTTAAGCCTGTCTTCTGGAGTGTTGGCTATTCTTCCTAGCTTGGTGTTGTCTGCAAATTTGATGAGTTCCCCATCTATCCCCTCATCCAAATCATTGATGAAGATGTTGAAGAGTACTGGGCCTAAAATGTAGCCTTGGGGTACCCCACTGCATATTTCCCTCCATGTAGATTCAGTTCTATTGAGGGCTATACATTGAGTGTGGTTGGTCAGGCAATTACGATAACCACATTTTTCTATTTTATCATGTAGTAGGTTATGGTCTACTTTATCAAATGTCTTACTGAAGTCCAAATAAATTATATCAACAGCATTCCTCTGGTACACTAGTTTTGACACTGTCAATTAGTTTGGCATGATCTATGTTTGAGAAAACCATGTTGGTTTTTGGTTATTACTTTGTTTGCTTCTGGGTGTTTGGTGATTTGTTGCTTGATTATCTTTTCCAGAATCTTCCCTGGTATTGAGGTCAGGCTGGTAGGTCTGTAGTTTCCTGGATCTATTTTTTTTCCTTTTTTGATGATGGGAACTACATCAGCTCTTTTCCAGTCACCTGGCAGTTCCCTAGTGCTCCAGGATCTTTGAAAGATATAGTTCAGTGGTTCTGAGATCACAACTGCCAGTTCCCTCAGAACCTTGGTGATTCTGGTCCTAGTGATTTGAACTCGTCTAGGGTAGACAGGTGCTCACTTACCATTTTCTTCCCTATTTTAACTTGTGTTCCTAGTCTTTTTTGTGGTGCTGTTTTTGATAGGTTGGACTGTTTTTTTTTCCTTTGTGTAAAGACATATGCAAAAAAATGAGTTAAGTAGTTCTGCTTTCTCTCTGTTGCTTGTTACCTTCTTGCTACTTTCTCCCAGCAATGGACTAATTGTTTCCTTGACTTTTTTCTTGTTTTTAACATGTTGGAAGAAGCCTTTTTTTTGTTACTTTTTGCTTTTGTCTCAGACCTTTCTTCATTGTGAGCCTTAGCTTTCCTCACTTCATCTTTGCAGGCTCAGGCTATTTGCTGTTATTTTGCCTTAGTTATGTGCCTCTCTTTCTACTTTTTATACTTGTCCTTTTTGTCTTTCAATTTGTCAGAAGTTCCTTATGCAGCCATGCTGGTTTCTTTTGAGAGCTGTTATTTTTCTTCTTCATTGGTATTGTGCTATACTGGGCTTTTATGATCACAGACTTCAAAATTTCCCAAGCTTCTTGAGTTGTTTCCCCCTTGAGGATTCTCATCCATGGAATCCTTCCCAAGCTCTCTCTTAAGTTTATTGAAATTAGCTCTCTCAAAGTACAAGACTCTACTTTGACTTTGTTCTACTAATTGTGTTTGCATAATGTTGAATTCCAATATTGCATGATCACTTGCCTCAAGGTTCCTGTAGCTTCAACACTTTCTATTATTTCATCTCTGTTAGTGAGAATTAAGTCCAATATGGCTGACCCCCTTGTTCCCTTCTCCACTTTTTAGGAAACAAAGTTATCTGCAACATTTGTCAGGAACCTGTTGGATCTTCCACTTGGTGCAGTTTGTCTGCCAATTGATGTCAGGGTAGTTAAAATCCCCCATTACTATTATGATGTGACTAGCAAAAAGTTCATTTATCTCCTCTGTTTGGTTGGGTGGCCTATAGTATACCCCTATGGCAATGTCATTTTTTCCCGTTTAATATTGCCCCAAGTTCATTCAAGATAATTTTTGTCATTGTTGTGCAATATATCTGTAGAGATGTAGTTATTTCTTATATATAGTGCAACTCCACCTCCCCTTTTATTTGGTCTATTTTTAAAAAAATAATTTAAATTCCTCTTGCTCTGTGTTCCATTTGTGGGTTTCATCCCACCAATTTTCTGTAATGGCAACAATGTAATATCTGCCCTCACTTACTTGAATTTCTAATTCACCCTGTTTATTCCCCATACTCGTGCATTGGTATATAGACATTTGTATCCATTTTGATAGATCTTGTGTTTACTGTCTACATAACCTGTGTTATGCCTAATATCCTTCCTTTCTTGCCACATGTTTGATTAGTGCACATGGTATGTCACTCACTACTAAACAATTGGTTTTGCTTGACAGCAAGGTTGATAATCTTACTCCCACAAACATTATGTTACATGCACTGATAACCATGTTAGTTTTATGTTGCTGGGGACAAAAATGTTCTGTATCAATTAATTCTCTGTCCCCACTGTTCAGTTTAAATGTTTATCCAGAAGATCTGTGAATTTAATGCCAAATAACTCAGTCCCTTTCTTTGATGGATGCAATCCGTTGTTTTTTTGTACAGTTTTTCATTGGACAGCTGCAGACATCATGACTAATAAAATCAAAGCCTTCCGTTTTACGCCACTCCTTTGGCCACACATTAAACTCCACTACACACTGGCCTTTCCCTTTTTGTTCCTTACATACTGGTAAAACCTCTGAAAAGATAAGCCTACAACCTATACTACTGAGTTCTTTCTTAGTACTTCTTGATCATTCAGTTCTTTATAACTCTTTGCATACAGTGATGTAGTGAAACTTCAGAAGATGTGGAAAGACCCAGCTCATGGAATTGCCAAGTGTCAAGCACAACTGAATGGATATCATCATCATACAGTGGGCAACAGTTTTCAAGGTTTGTCTGTCACTATCTGCTTTTCTGAATATTTGTGAGCTCATGCTCATGATATTAATGATAATGTCTAGCCACCTTTTCATCTGCTGGCTTATTTCTAAATTGCTTTTAGTTTTTCCAAACATCAGAATCTACTGTAAAAATTATTGCTTCTGTATTCTGAATCAAAAAAGTTTCACTATCTACTTGTAGTCAATCAATCAATAGTTTATTGATTAGCCCTTGGGCCATATCAAAGTATAGACTTTACAGACACTAATTATTACTAA
>JANHFP010004512.1:81513-91754 GCA_032468135.1 Calamaria suluensis | reverse complement strand
AGATAGATAGATAGATAGATAGATAGATAGATAGATAGGTAGGTAGGTAGGTAGGTAGGTAGGTAGGTAGGTAGGTATTATAATATCATAATTACAAAACAAGTTGGTCTAATTTTTTTACTAATCCTTAAAGCAGCAGTACTACAATTTCCTTATTTCGTTCTCATAACTTAACTTTATATATCAGAGCACCGATTCATTACAATTAATTTACAATAGTTTTGGTTTAACACATATAGAGGACATAAGGAATGAGAGTATAATTATTATTTTCCATTTCACATTAGATATTGAACTACAGTCAGAAGGAATTGAAATAACTATTTGTATTCATCTCATGTATTCATAATTATGTCTATGTTAAATCTGTTATCTAATGCATGCT
Source organism: Calamaria suluensis (assembly GCA_032468135.1). Taxonomy (NCBI): domain Eukaryota; kingdom Metazoa; phylum Chordata; class Lepidosauria; order Squamata; family Calamariidae; genus Calamaria; species Calamaria suluensis. The sequence continues at coordinate 91,369 of JANHFP010004512.1, read as the reverse complement.
TGATGAAATAAATAAATAAATAAATAAACAAACAATAAATAATCCTGAAACAAAGTATACTATATGATTAATGCCCACTGGCTTTGAGGTCTAATCAGTGGCTGACAACTCCTTTCTAAGTAGATAACAAGCATGGCAGAAAAAGCAAAGATCCATCAAGGGAAACATAAATAAGTGTTTATGTCAATTTTGTCTGGATATTAGAACATTTTAAGAGTGCAAATTCCGTTTGATAGAAATTGGTACAAAAGTATTTGAACCATACCTTTAAATGCTGTGTCTAAAGTACCTTTTTATCTTTTCTTTTAGGCATATTGTGTGGAATAGACATGAATTATACAGTTAAGAGAGATTCAGCATGCCAGATAAGTTAGATATTGATGCTTGCGTTTTCAAATTATACCTGGAATTTAAATGAGTCCTTAAATGTGCTTAAATGGGTCATTTTAAGCAAAATATAAGGAAATAAAGAGGACAAAGTGATCTTATATAAGCAACATTAGGCTAGATCTGAACTCAATATTTCACTTTCCTTTTACAAGCTAGTTTTATGAGAGTAAATATGCCTTCAGGCTGAAGTATCTGGAGAACTGCTTTCCTTAGCTGGAAGCAACTTGTCTGGCTCTTGTTCTGGGAGAAAATATTCCCAATCACCTATTTCCTTAAGATAATACAATGGAGGCTAGAAATAGCATATTGAGGTATGTAAGCTTTTTCAGCTTTCAGTTTCCAAACATTACGGGTGCTCAGAAGTTATGAGATGCTTTGGGGATTGTACAGATATTTAGTGTTACTGTAATGTAATTTAGATGTGCTTGGTAAGTAACTACATAAATATCATAACTTTTCAGACCAGCATTTCCCTGGTACCATTAAAGAAGAACATCATACTTCCGGGGTTGGTTTTGCGTTTGGACATGTCTGGTGACGGCTCCTATTGTCGCCATCCCTTTCCACCTTCGAGGTGGGCTCTTTGGAGCCGAAGCTGCCTTGGAGGGGCCGCTTCCCAAAGGGGCAACTTTCTGGAGCGCCCGGGGCAATGGCAGTTGCCGTGGGTCTTCCAGATAAGCCCTAGGTGCCAGGAGGGACTGGAGGTGGCTGCAGCCAGTAGCTGACAGCTGCCATGCCTTGTCGAACAGCAAGTAGAAATGACTAAGTGAAGATCGGCGGTTTGTGTATTCAGAGACAAGAATTTACTTTCACTTGGTGAGTGACTGGCGGAGGTCTTAAGGAGATGGAGAGATAAGAAGATTTGACTATGTGGGTTGCAAATTGATGATCTGGAAGGAGCAGGGTTTTCCCTCCCTACGAAATCAAATGGCAGTTTAGGCAAGCCTCCCCCTTGTAGCATTGTTAAATGCAAGAGGAATATGTTTATTGAAAATAATTTTGTATATCTTCACCAAGAATTGACTTTATGGTTTTCTTCTTTTTGGAACTTTAAAACTTTGTAAATTTAAAACATTGATCTTGACTTTTCTGTGTGGGGTGGCTCTTTTGTCCTGATGGAAAGTGCTGAGCTGAATCTCAAGTCCTGGGAAACGAGAATAAAATTGGTGTCATCCCCCTGTAAGAGTTCTCTGGATGGAAATAACAATGACCATGGACCTTATCTTATGTTTATATTAAGAAGAAAAGACTTGGTACTGTATCTGCCTTGCTGTGTTGTCAACAAATAACAGCAAACAATTTTGCAGCCAGCTGTCTGTCTGTCTGGGAGCACCCCTCAACTGTCTGCAGGCCTTCTAAGGAGTGGATCTTCTTTGTTTTATAATTTTCTTCTCTGCCTACACTACTCCTCCCTATTCCTGCCTACATAATTGGATTGTTTGTTGACTGTTTGGAATACAAATTGGAAATATTAATGCCTAAGACAATGCCTAAGAAAAAGAAGAAGCAAATAAAACTATCACCATCGCCTTCAACATCTGAAAGGGCTAGTCCAGAGGAAACGATGGATTCGGATCAGGAGGATTCTGTAATAGGACCAATGGATTATAAAAAGATTATGTCTCTGTTGGAGGAATTGATGGAGGGACAAATTCAAGGGCAAAGGGTGTTGGACATGGACAATAAGGAAACAAGAAAGAATACCAAAGATTTGAGGGACACCGTGAGGGCAGAATTTGATTTGTTAAAAAAGTAATGTGATTTTGTGCAACAAATGGCAACAGATAATAAACAACAAATGGGTGGGATGCAAGGGAGAGTGGAGAAGGTTGAAGATGTTAAAATAATGCAAAAAGAGAAAAAAGTGTTAGATAATAGAATTGAGAGATAGAAAGGGCGCTGAAGATTTCAAAATGTGAAAGAAGAAAAAGATGAAAACCTTATAGAAATCATTAGTACAATGTTGGCGCCCTTGATAGAAAAAGAAAATGTTCAGATAGTGTGGGACATTGATCAAGTCTATAGAATAAATTCAAACTATCCTAGAATTTACAATGTCCCACAAGAAATTCATGTGAAATTTTTTAGGTGATCCACGACAGAAGAGAACCTGAGGGCCCAGAGGGAGAGGCCCCTAGGATATGAGGGCAGGGGGGTTACAATACTAAAATATTTACCAAAAAAGATAAGGGATGCTAAGCGCAAGTACCAGGTATTGTCAACAAGTCTGCATAAAAGGGAAATAAGATTTAGATGGTTATTGCCAGAAGGGATAAATACAATAAGGGAAGCGGAAGCTTTCATTAAAGAATATAAGATCCTTCCAGAAGAAGAAAATAAGGGAATAAGAGGAGGAGGTGAAGATAGAGAAATTGAAAACAGGAGGAGGGAGGTGGCCAGTGGTGTTCCCCAGGAGGAAGAGGAGTCGCAGCGCACAGGAGGTTGAGATCACAAAGAAAGAAGAAATAAAAATATAAAGGTTTATATAGTTTATGTATGAAAAGGTGAAGATATAAATAAATAAAATCTGAAGTGTGTTTAATATATATCTATATAGACAATATGAAGGAGAGAACGCCGGACAAAAACCAAGTAAAGTAATTGAAATATGTTTTGATTAACTCATAGTCATATAATATTGAAGTAATAATATGAACTGATACAATAATAAGAGTATAAGATACTTTATATTATGTTAAGACTTTTAAACTTTGAATGACAAACTGCTATAAGAAAATGGTGCATTTGTTTTTTGTTTTTTCCATTACCCTATACCTTTTAAATGTAAAATCCAAAAAAAATATTAAATTGAAGAAGAACGGATTTTCTTCAGTCACATTATCTTTTCCAAATTATTAACCAATTAATAACTTCTAACATTTATAATTTTAATTGTAATTTTAGTGGAAGCAGTTTGTGGGTAAAAATGTAGTAAAACAGCTGTCATCTCCTCCAAACTACTCCTAAAGTAAAGTAAAGCTCCACAACCAAGGTTTGATATTTATGGGCAAGTTTTACTCAGTGCTTCAGTTTGTATAACAAGCAGTAGGTTATCTGTATATATAGATCAAAGTCAGCATTGACTGCATTTAGTCTGCTTTGCTTAAATAGCCATTCTTCATGTCTCCACCAATCACTGACCTCAGCCCATCTGGTCCTTCATCTGATTGGTCCACAGGAAGGCTTAAATCATTGTATACCCATACAGCCTTCAAACCATAATCACAAATCGCCTGTTGCCATCTAACTCCACTCCCACACAACAATGATCCCTATCTGACAGCATCACCACCACCACACCCAGTTGCCTAACATTTCTTCATACATAAGCTGTTGAGTTGAACCACGGCTCAACAACAGCTTTTTCATGACATAACTAAAAAAAGTAGTTTTTGCCATTTTCTCAAAATGTTGATAATAAACATGTCCTGAGAGATTCAGATATTTGTAGACATTGTTTTCCTTCTGTGAAATGTGGAAAATGTGAATTTACATACTTGTAACAACTTTCTCAACCAAAGGCTGGCTTTCTCCGTTTGGCCCTTGGGCATAGATGCTAACCACGTACTCAACTGTAGGTTGCAGTTCATCAATTGTGACTTCTGTTTGTTCTGCAATAAATAAAAATATATTTATATATGGTCTCAGCTATTCAGTTGCCCATCAAGAAGAAATTCAACTAGTTCTAAATAATTCTAGGATAGGATAGAAACTGTTTCAGAGCAAAAAATAATAATTTTAACAGATTTCACAGTCACAAATATTTTGACAATGTAAATATAGTAATACTTTTTCTCTAGAAATAGTCCATGGTATCCCTTGTTTCAGTGTTTTATCTCCCCTAAGGGCAGGAGATAAGAGGAAAGGGGGTGGCAGAGGAGTGCTGGAGGTGGGTCAGGGATGAAATCGTTCATCAGGAGAAGCACCTCCAGGGCAGGTGCACCAAAAAAAAGAGTGCTGCTGCAGGCTCCTTTGTAGCAAAAGTTGCCACTCATTCCTCTTCTTAAAACGTGTGGTGCATTTAAGAAGGGAAGTGGCTCACTCTATTAACTTTCACTACAAGGAGGCTGCAGCCGCACTCTTTTTCGGTGCACCTGCCCTGGAGGTGCTTCTCATGCCACAAGATGCAGCAGCTGCAGGCTCCTTCTAGTAAAATTTGCCGGAGTGAACCACTTGCTACCCTTCTTAAATGCCCCGCACGGGGACAGGCTTACTCCCGTAACTTTCTTTACAAAGGAACCTGCAGCCACTTCATCTTTCGGCAGAAGTGCCTCCAGGCACATAAAAAAAAGAGTGTGGCTGGAGGCATCTCACAACAGGGGAAAAGAGGCAAAATAGAAATCTAAGAATTTTTCCTCCTGGGTTATGTGGGAGTGGCTTGATGGGGGGTGCCATGTGACTGAGTGGGCATGACTTTAAGTGACATCAGTTGGTCACACCCACTCAGTCACAGAACAACCCCCAAGTGGGGATGGGGGGCCCTGAGGATGAGTTTGTAGCACCAAGGGGGTGGTGGTGGACTGAAAAAGTTTGGGAACCACTCTTTTAAAGAAAGGGTCCCCATGCCCAACATAAATTGCTTTTATGTTACATAAAATCCTCTAGAAAGAGATTCAAAGGTTATTTGTTACCTGTGATACACAGTCTTCATACTAAGCAACCTATTTATTTATTGGATCAACTGCATCTGCTTGATTTGCCATAATATGATAAGTCAAAACCACCATAATTTGTATACTAAAACTGGATAGGCAAAATACATTCCTTTCTCAAATGCTGGTCAATATGGTTGTGTATCATCAAAGGCTATGGGTTCAAACAAACCAAACAGCTATCATCATTTCAAAAAATTCAAAGTAGAATGATTATGACATAATTAATAACATAGTAACATCTTTATAAAATATTCAAAATGTCCTTACTCATATACTCATTTCTTCTAACACTGGGGACATGAGGATAACTCAAGAATTCATGGGCTGCCGCATTTTATATTCCACAGGAGACCTTCCTCTACTTGCTAAGATCACATTAGGTGACTGTCAAGCTGTTTCTCTTCTCCCAAGTATATTTATATAGGATTTTATACTTACAGTGCCACCTAGCAACTACATTTTATTGTTTTACCAGTTCTCTTCTTTTTAATTTATATCAGCTCTCTTTTCCTTTTTAATGTTCTTTAATATCTAACACATTTTATGGCCATAGACCAACATAAGTAATTTTTAGTAATACTATATTCTACAGTAAATTTTGGTCTCTGTGTACTTTGAAAGTACTTTGAAAGTACAGAAACTGACTTGCAGACCTTGATATCTTAAGAAGCAAGGAGAGAAAACAGGCACTCAGATAATTTGGTATAAGATGGTATGGGTTTTTAAAGGCTAATAGTTCACCTTCCATTGCACTATGAAAAAATGGTCAGAGTAGGCTTTTTCAGCAAAGCATTGTAACCTTTTGTCAAATGCTCTGATCTGTCTAGTTCCCATTCTTCATCAATTGAAGTTTTTAGACATTCCTAAAAATAATCCTACATAGATTATATTATATCATCTAATTACATTGTGATTAAGGCATCAATGACTGCACTGAAATCAGACCAGTTCAGGAACAAATTATAACATGCAAGCATGATCCCTACTACTCCCACAATTCAGAAATCTAACCCAATTTTTTAATGATCTCTTGCACCTCTCTCTCATCTAAGAAATGAAACAAGTAGCTTCATTAAATATAAATAACATAAGGGATAAAATGGGACTCTGTGGAAAGCCAATAGTAATCCCTAGGCAATCTTATCAGGATGTCGCCCAATACTGCAAAACAGTGCTCCCCCCAACATGGCTACTAATTCAGTACGTCATCAAGATAACAAAAAATAATAATAATCTTGTTGAAATACAATTACAAGTACCTTCACCAGAAACGAAATGTTTAATATTGGCTATGGCTTTCTAATTCTTGGCTGTTCTCACAAGAAGACCTTGTTCACTTCATGGAAGCACGTTTAAATCCTATTATGGCTGATTTATTTGAGAATGGAGTGAACAAGTAGTAATGCCCATATTTGTATTTCCTCAAAATCTACAAACTGTAAAGTATCCAAAATTAAAAGCAGTTACTAAGGTGGTATTCTATGGCATACCACACGATAAGCCAAAGAACAGATCTGAAAAGAATCATGTAAATTCTCCCTATCAAGTCTTTCCTTGAAAAGAAATTCCACAAATGATAAAAAAGAAAATCTGTTCTTTATTAATCCATGTCCATGGAATAAAATTCCATGATAGTACTGTGTTTCCCCCAAAATAAGACAGGTCCAGATAATAAGCCCAATCGGGCTTTTCAGTGCATGCAATAATATAAGCCGCCCTGCAAAATATCCCCCCACACTACTTACACGTATGCACAGCCGGTCCCGCCATTTCCTCTGCTTGCTTGCCGCACAATCAAAATGAGTTGAGGCAAGGCCAGAAGGGGGGACATGCCCACAGGGAAAGAAGACCTTCTCACGAGTTCAATCAAACTCTTAAACTCGTGAGAAGGTCTTCTTTTAGTGTGTTTCCCTGGACACAGCGGTGAGGAAAGTGACAGAGCTTGAAAGGTAACCCACTTCTCTCCCATCCCATCTACCACCCACAAATTGCATCCCTAAAGGGGATGGGTGGCTAAGCAAGGGGCAGGAGCCCTGGCATGCCCGGTGACGGTGGGGGAGGAGACACAGCAAGGGGAGCCACATCTTGCTCCATGTGTCTTGCTTCTCCCCCACCCCACCACCCCTCTTGATAAAGACCCTGTGGAGAAGGGAAGTAGCTATTGCCATTGGTGTGGGACAGGATATGTTAGGCTGCTCGGCCGGTGCAAAGAACAGGGAGGGGAGGTGACGGCAACAACGGGACATCCAGTCCCACACTCGCCGCCTTCTGCACCCCCAAAATAATAAAAAAAACCAATAATAAAGTCAAGCCCTTATTTTTGGGTGGGGTGGGGTTTCAAAAGAAAATAAGATCCTGTCTTATTTTTGGGAAAACACAGCATACCATTGATCCCTTTTTGACTTGAAACTTATTCCATTTGTCATTCCTCTTAATTTATTACTCTTAGATCCCCATAAAAACAAGCCTGAAAATCTGCAAAGAAAAGGCTGTGCTTAGAAATAATAGATTTACCAAAGGGGTGGCTTCTGTATTCTACAGACTACCCAGAGTTCTGACAATCACTCTAACTACTAAAGCAGAAAGATTTCCAATCTAAAAACATTTCTTATATGGACCATGTGGTACTAATGATATGATGCCAGTTTTTCCAGATCTCAGCATCATCTTTCCAGTCTTCAGAATTTCCTTCTCTTCCGCAAAGCCTCCTAAAGGTATAATAGATTATCATAATCCCACAGTATACTTGCAAGTGAATCAAATTAAAATTAGTTTCCTTATTTTCATTGAAATTGCATCCTGCTTCCTGTGATTTCTTTGTGCTTACCTGCAGAAAGAACTCTAGTTTTTGTGGGGCTATGGCCATCCTTCGGGGTAGCTGTCACTCTATAACCAGTCACTGGGGAAGAAGAAGGCTGCCACTGCACAGTAAGGCTGTTGTCTTGAACATCGGTAACTTGTAGCTGCGATGGTGTATCAACCTCTGCACATGAAAATTTAACTTTTGTTGTTAGATTCTGTCCTTCAGACTACAATGTTCTTAAATCCTAACATCATGTTGTTGTTGTTACCACCACCACCACCACCACTGGTCAGAATGCCCCTTGGCGAAGCACAAAAAACAGATTAAGGATCACATTTTCAATATAACAAGAATCAGTGAAGCACAAAATTAAGCTCATTAAAAATTATGCAAGACTGTAATTTCAAAACAGAGAATTAGAAATCAAATCTTTTTTGATTACTAATTACTGCAATTATTCAATAAAACTGACAGCCAAAGGAATACATAGATGTTACTCAGTATTAGTTTCTGGTTGTATCAATTGAATCTTTCTACCAATTTAAAATACTCAGGATGCCCCACTATGAGAGATTATGCAGAAAGCTAATAGAGAAAACAAATGTTCTTCATACAATTCTTTTTCAAATCCCTTATGGTAGCTCTGCAAAGGTTGAAGTGCCATTTTAAGATGTATTGTAAATGTTTGTAATATTTCTTTTTTTGTTTTTCTTTGTTTAATAAATTCAATAAAGATTTTTTTAAAAAAATATGTATTATTATTAAGCATTGTTTATTTATAAATATTAAAGCTAACACACTAATTTTTCTTTTATGTTTTAGTTAATGCTTTTTTGTACGTTTTTTAGTTTATTTCCCTATATTTCATGCCATTTTAATTTGATGCGCAATATATGTGTGTGTGTGTGTGTGTGTGTGTAACTGTGGAGATACTTGGTTGACAATATGACATTATTGCTAGTACATGTTATTCCAATGGTGTTAACCTTTTACCTACTCCATCTAATGGAAGTCTCTCTCTATGCAGCTCCCAGAGATAAATGGAATATATATTAGATCTTATTGATCCTAATTCCAGATAATATAAAAAAATCAACATGAAATACTGATGCTCTGATTTACAAGTTTCCCCAATAGTTTTTAAGTTTTTAATTTTGTTTATAAGGTTTGTTACCTTACTCATTAACTTTCTTGGCAACTGGTTCTATTAAAGTTTATCATTAGGAACCCTTATAATCTTTGCTGCTTTTTCTACTTTGTCTGTATCTTTCTTAGGTAACTATTTCAATTTCTTTGTATCCTTTCTAATGATAGTGAAACTTTGAAAAATTAAAATAACTGTTAACCATTCTCATCTGATCAAAGACCCAGAAATAAAAACAGATCTTCATTTACTTTTGCAAAACATTTCAGTGCACCATAAAAACAAGATATATTTTCAATGTTGCAAATGATCAGAACAAATAGAAAATGTTCTGAGTATATAACAGATTAAATAAAGGCAATAGACTGTTTGTTATTCAAAGAGAAAACAGGTTTACCTATTTGGTAATTTATGCTGACAGGTTTGCTACTGGCAGGACTGTCCCCTCGCCCAGTGACAGCATACACAGTAATGGTATAATCTACTCCAGGCTTAAGACCAGAAATTGTAGCAGTGGAGACATGTCCAGGAACAGTGAATTCTTGAACAGGCCATCTGCCACCTGAAGGTAATAGTGTAAAACAATTAGAAATTAGTCGTCCTCCTCCTCCCTCCTCCTCCTCATGAAATGCTTTCCAATTTTTCCCCTTCTAAACATTACACCAAAGAGGCTCTTTCTTTCCATTAACTTCCCATAAAAGGAAACACATACATACTGTTATGACTCAGCCACAGCAATAAATGCTTTAGTGTATCTTCTAACTCAGGGCTTAAAATTTCAAGTCTAGACCTACTAGACAGGAAAAAACCTTACTCACCACCACTTGCCCCACCCCAAGCCCGTCCCCAGCCCCATCCCTTTAA
>JANHFP010004485.1:190752-203448 GCA_032468135.1 Calamaria suluensis | reverse complement strand
ATCTGCTTCGCCCTGAGGCTGCTGCGGCTGTCGGCTGGGGGAAGCCTGAGAGGGGGGCTGCCTGTGAGGGGGGGAGGTCCAGGTGAGGGGGGGCCGGCCCAGCCTTGCAAGCCAGAAGCCGGGCGAGAGGCTCAGCCTGGTAGGTGCTTCCAGGATTGGCAGACGTGCCCACGGCCTTCGAGGGAGGCAGGACAGGGATGCCGGTGGCTACGGCGGTCGTTGGTGGCCCTGCAGAGGCAGACTGGACCAGCGAAGTCTCCTTATGCAACGGAAACATCCTGGGAGCTGGCAGCAGTGCTGAGGCGGGCTTCTCCGGGAGGCTCAGCCCTTGTCGAGTGGCTTTGATTAACAGGCTGCTGAGGGAGCTCATCTCTGAAACACCCGGCACCTCAGAGCCCCCTTGTCCCAATAGGTGGGGCGGGACCGCTGGGCCCCCGGGGGTAGGTGGTGGCAGGGGGGCCACGTTCCGCCCAGGTGGAGGGGAGGCTATGCTGGGAGACGCTCCGAGGGCCGGCTCTGCGGCGGCTGCCCCCACCTCCTGAGGCCTCAGGGGCGCCTGCTCGAAGTACACGACCCCTGGCTTGGAGCACTTGATCATGCTGGGCCCGGTTCGGGGGCAGGCGGCTCCCAGATCGAGCAGGCCTGGGTGTCCGGGTGGGGAGGACCGAGGGAAGTTCATTGAGGCCAGGTCCGAAGGAGCAGCGGCGGAAGGAGCAGACTTCTTGCCCCTTCGGGAGTGCAGGCGCGCAATGGGCCGTTTCTTGCCCAGGCCGGTCGGAGGGGGAGCGACTGCAGGCCCAATATCGGCCCTTGGATTTGCCTCGGGCTCAGGCAGCTGCTGGACCCCAATCAGAAGGCTGGAGGCGGTGCTGCCGAGGGCTGCTGGGAAGCTGCCGGTGCTGCTTCCGCCACCGCCGCCACCGGAAGGGCTGGCTGAGAAGGGGTGCAGGTGCTGCTGATGAGGGATGGGCAACAGGCCTTTGCTAGCCGCAGGAAAGAGAGGCCTGGCAGGGGGCAAGCCGGGGCTCAGGCCTGCAGCCAGCGCAAGGCTGGATGTGTCCATTGGGCCCAGCACAGAAGCTCCGGCCTCTACTCCGGCTGGCCCAGAGCTGATGGGAGAAGTCAGCTGAATCTTCTGGGTGAGGCCGTTGGGCAGCGTCTGAAGGACATACAGAGGCTGCATGTTCTGGTTGACCACCAAGAGCTTTTCTGCAGCAGCCTTCAGGTGGAGAGGGGCGGTCTGCACAGCAGCGTTTGAGATGGGAGACGGGCTGGGTTGGTCGGGGGCACTTGGCCCGTATTTGGGATTCTGGAGTGGGAGGGAGGGAGAAACGGGAAGGCTGGGGGTCCCACTGCTCCTGCCGGCCAGATCTTGGCTGGCTCCGAGACCAGCTTCCCTCGGTCCACAGGGCGGGCTGGCCATGTGCTCCGCTTCCAGGTGGCTCTGAATGAAAGGGTCAGGGGTCAGAGGACCCTCAGGGCTTGGGGCCACTCGTGGGCTTAGCAACGTTGGCTCTGCTTCACCGGAGGGAACCTTCTCTGCGACCATCACCCCCTTCTCAGCAGAATCTGAGGAAGGGAGAGTTAACATTGACCTCTCCCGTGAGGCGGCAAGGGAAGGTTCTGGAATGACTGCAAGTCTGCCGTGGTTCTGACTGGGGACTGTGGGGCTCCGGGTAGTCAAGACCGAGAGATCCGAAGGCAGCTCTAAGGGCAGCTCAAATTGTTCCTCTGCCGAAATGGAAGAGGAGACACTGCTGTCTACGGGCTCGGCTGTTGGCAGCTGCTGAGAAAACACTTCAAAGAGAGCCATGTCTTTGCCCCGATTGCTGTCCAGGCCCAGCCCTTCCCCCAGAGTCAGGAGCTCCGAGGACGATGACTCCGGGCTCTCCCCCAGGGCCTGCATCGAGGGGGTGTTTTTCAGAACAAAGTCCATGATGTCTGAAGGAAGAATGTTCCCACAATCATCGCTGTTGTTGTTGTCGGAGTCGGACTTCAGCAATTCTGTGCTGAACGTATCCAGCAGGTTCTTCTCAGACGGCTCCGTGTTGGCACGAGGACGACGGCCCACAGCTTCCAGGGAGCTCAACTGAGCCTCCAAAGAATCTTGAGTTTTGACACGGCAATTCTCCATTTTGGGATCAGCTGTTTTATGGCCCACTGAACTCTTGGTCACTTGCATTTTCTCCCCACTGTCTTCACTTCGTTCAAGTTTTAAGCTTTCTGTCCCATTTTCTTTGCCGCTCCTTTTGTTTCCTGAACTGATTTTCCTCGTGGTTACTGTGATGCTTGCATCACTTTCTGTTCCATCATCCACGCCATCCAGCTGAGAGATTTTGGGGAGATTGATCTGTTCCTCTTCACGGAATAAACTATGAGAAGCCATGTGCTCCTCTGAGTTTGAGACAACCGTTCGGGTGAAGTTGTAGTAATACAGGTCCTCTTCGTCGGATGTGCTGAGGTCATCGGCACCATCCACTTGGCCTTCAGCAGACCGCCTGCCTCTCTTCTTGCCGGTGGCGTTGCTGTAGAAGGGAAGGTCTTCCTCACCATACGACCTCACACCGTACAGAGGGGTCAGACCAAAAAACATGTTGGACCTGGCACGGGCACTACGCCGAGGGTATCGCCGCTTGTAGGACCCGTCTTCCTGTTCTTTGGCTCCGTCCTGAATCATCAAGCCGCTGCCTTGAACAGGCAGGTTTGGATAAGGGGGATCTCTTGGGGCCATTGAGGAGGAAGCAGAGCTTTGCGTTTCTGGGACAATACGGTCACTTCCTGAGTGCTCTGGAATGGAAGCCGACTGGGGCACAGATGGGCAAACCCCTGGCTGGGACTCCACACTGTGTTCTCTTGGAACATTTTTGGACTGGCTCTCCCCTTCCATCTTGAGCGGAGTCAGGGTCACTTTTACTGTGCGCTTCTGTGAATTCTGCAAATCCTTGGAGGTGGCCATTTCGCTCTGGAAAGCAGCTTTGGATGTCTCCTGGCCAAGCACGTTATTGTCAATGAGTTTCTCAACAGCAATGCTGTTATATTGCTGCTGATGAATATGCTCAAAGGTCATTGCCCGATGAACGAATTCTGTCTCTGCGCATTCTTTGTGACTACTTGGGAGGACACTTAAACTTCTAAAAAGCTTACTAGAATGTCTCTCTTTTGTCCCCTTCTTCATTTTTTGTCTCCTGTCTCTACCCACAGAAGATACTGGATCATTTGTGAATGGAGATTGATTCCTTGAAAATGGTGAGGTCTTTGCTTCTGGGGCTTCATGAAAGCAATTTTTGTCTGTCTGTGTCAGGAGCCGGTCTTGTTCTTTCTTTGGGGTTTTTTGATGCAGCAGTGCAGAAGCGATGGATTCTTTGGGAGAAAGCAGTCCAAAGGAGGAGTCTAGGAACTTCCCTCCCTTGCTTGGGTTTCCTTCTGGACCGGATATGCTTTGTCCAGAGCAGCCAGTTTTTGAGTTCCCACAGGAAGCACTCGGATCTTTGGGGCTCAGCAGCTTCCCCTTCTCTGATTTGGCAGGAAAGGGCCCCCCACTTTCAAGGGAGAGGGCTCCCTCCTGAGGAGAAGCCCCTCTGCCTCCACTCAGGGTGGCTGGACCGGAAGGGACAAATGTCTCCTGGAGAGCAATGTGCAAGGCTGCTGGTCCCACAGAGCGCTCAGAACGTTTGATGCTCACGCTGTGCTCTGGGATGGGACTACTGCCGGGTCCTGAAGAGATGGTGCTCTGCTGAACATTAGTGGCCCCAACTCTGGTGGGAGGCAACATCCAAGACCTCAGGGGCTGTGAAAACAGAGAGGCGCTGGGCCTCCGGGAGCCAATGCTCCGAAGTCCAGAGGATAACAGAGGATCTCCCACAGTTACGATCTCATGCGTCACAGGGGTAGGGCTTCCTAGGGAGAGATAATTTTTTAAAGAAGAAAATTGAACACGATGAACCTCAAAGAAACCTGAACCACCACCATCCCCACCCCCCGGGGTCAAGCACTTCTTGTCCCTAGCTCTGCTTTTTCCCCTTGGACAAATCCATCATGATTTGGGTGCTTTTGAAGGTAGAAAGATACAGTAGGCTTTGATTCAAAACAACACACAAGGACTAGGACAGTAAAGGGAACAAAATTTCTCCCAGGCTTTTTACAATAGGGCTAGTTTAGTCTTATCTGGAAATCCTTTTTAAGGTATTTAAATTAAATACATTCCTGAATATAGTTATATAGAAAAAGAAAAATTCCATATTCTCAAGCTGTAGTTAAGTCAAAAGCCATCACAGAAAAAAAGAGTATAGTGAGCCTGACCTGCAGAAGGCAATGGCCTTGAACCCGGAGTTCGCTGGGAAGGAGCAAAACTCGGCATTCTGATCCGCAGAGCCTTGAAGTTCTGAGGATGTGGAGAAAGATCTCCCATGGGAGGGTTTAGGTCAGCTAGTGCTGCACAACCATCTCTGGGTGGAATTTCTGCTGCAGGGGAAAAACAGGACCATCGTTCAATTTGAATTAAAGTCAAAATGTATTTGAACTGACTATTTCATGGGGAGGAGGGGTCAGAAAGAATGATTTCTCCTCAATAACTTCTATTTCCATAAGAAAGGGTCCTCACACCACATCAACTAGAAGTGAGAACTATACATGTTGGGAGGGATGATTTTATGACTAAATATTGGTCCAGTAATATTGTTCCAGATTCTGAGAAATCCCACCTGCCTTTTTGTTCTCCATTAGGCAAAAGAGACTCAACTCTGAAAGGAGGTATGTTTTAAATGCCAATTTCTAGAGCTAAGGAAGAGGAAGCCGTACTGACTACTCAGCCCCTTTCTACCTTCCTCTGGAGCTGGAAAGAAGTATTTTTGTAGGGGAACTCCTCAGCCTCCTGAAAAGGAAATGCCCAGGCAAGACAAGCAGCGGATCAGAGGTAGCTGCTAGCTTGATACCCTCTTCTGTTGCCCCACACCTGAAAGTGACAGTGGGCTGTGGACAATGGTCCGGTTGTCATCATGTTCCATGGTGCTGTTGATGTCAGAGTCTAGGAGAGGAGGACGGCATTCCATGATCTTGCACGTGTAAACACAACGTTTTCGAGCATCAGTTGTGCTCCAGTAAACCCGGGAGCACCTGGACAAACAGTATATACATTGGATAAGTGCTGGGACAATAACATACATTTTCTGCAAATTTTGAAGCCACAGGAAAATGTTGGATGTTTTGGAAAAAGAAAACAAAAGAAAATAATTTTAAATGATCTTGTATCAAGTTTAATTTTCCACAACATGAATTCATCTAATTTATATTGGCTATAAAAGTAAGTAATGTTACTAAAATAGAATAACTCAAGCTCAATTAACTATGAGATGACTTTTCCTGCTCTTTTAAATTGTTGGGTTATGGGGGATGGAATCTCAAGCAGAGGATTACAAGAAGTGTCTAACCTGAGTATTTGGGACAGTCCCTTGTCCACCTTGCTTTTGCAACTGCTGCTTGCTCACAACATGTGTAAGGAAGACCTTCTGTTGTGCACATTGTAAAAATTATGTACAGGAAAGGAAAGGGGTTCAGCAGATGGACGCTGTACCTCAAAAGTCTTCATTCTAAAGGAAGGTACAAGCTGTCCTCACTTAGCACCTGCCTTGCTTACAACCATTTGAAATTATGATGGTAATGAAAAAACTAACTTTACAACCAATCCTTGCATTTGCAGCCTTTGCAGGTCTGTAAAGCAAAAGAAAGCTGAACCAGTACTGTAAGCACAGTTGTCCTTCACTTCTTTACCAAGCTGCCAAGTCACAAAATGAGGACTACCTCTTATTTCATAATCCAATTAAAAACGAACAATGAAAAATGAGGGGGGGGGGAAGGGGATGAGGAAACAAGATAGTTCTTTTTTCCATTTCCTGTGGAGAACCAGGCCAGCCAACTAGCACTGCCCTGCAGCCCAGGTTTCTCCCTGGAAGAGCTTGGGACACTGGAGCAGCTTCCACTTACTGATATCCAACTGGGAAGAGCTTGTCCTCGCAGTCGGAAAGGTCATTCAGGATGCCGAGGCAGTCAATGCTCATGGACCCTGCACGGAAGCAGAAGAAAGGCTGAAGCACAAGAGCAGGAGCAGCGGCACAAGAGGCCACCTGTTCTGAGCCTCACTCCACAAGCGGGCTTACCAATCATCACATGGATGCTCTCCGGTTCCAAACCACTCAGGAACTTCCGCCTCAAGCTGATTCCTTCAAAATCCACAAAGACTCTTCTCAAGACCTCAAAGCCATTCTCTGGCACTATCTGCAAACAAACCCATAGCAGAGTAAGTCACCCAGGCAAAAAACAAGCGAGGGGCAAGAAAAGAGGCAAGTGGCACAGGACGTACCTCCCCTTTGACCAAGTCCTTGTGTCGTGGGCAGTACACCTTCTTATCCTCCAAGAAGACACAGTTTTTGGCCCGAGAACACATAAAATGGTAGTTACTGGTGCAGGTGGCCAGGCAGCAGCCGACTGTGGCACCCGACTTCTGGCAGAACTCACATCGCTGCAAGATTGGCATGTTACTCTGATTGTCAAACTGCACAAATACTGCACGGTTAAAATGAATGTTACATATCTGATTAATATTATTGTATCTGAGAACTCCTAATTGGATCATCTTTCTTGCCCCTAGCTGTAAGCAAGCAAAGCTACTGTTTTTTGGTTTTTGGTGTTTTTTTA
The DNA here is from genome assembly GCA_032468135.1 of Calamaria suluensis. Lineage (NCBI taxonomy): Eukaryota > Metazoa > Chordata > Lepidosauria > Squamata > Calamariidae > Calamaria > Calamaria suluensis. The sequence continues at coordinate 196,758 of JANHFP010004485.1, read as the reverse complement.
CAAATGAAACATATATTTAGGGTTACAACGTTGTATTTCACTCAGTTACACATACCTTTAAACCTATTTATTTAACAAAGCAGCTGAGAAAGGTTACCAGGCACTCTGAAACAATCCGAAGGGTCGGGCGCTTAGGGGAGAGACAGCCCCAGTTCAACTGCTTGGGGCAACTCCCACCTTAACTGCTGAAAGGTGCCTTTTTACGCCCCAGCCTGGCTGCTAAGAATCTGCCAAGCAGAGCCCATTCCACACTCTGCAGTCTCCTTTTTTCCTGTTACTAGCATTACTGACATAAAATAATAACATTGAACTCATAGATTTTTTCCCCCAGACATTCTTTCAGAAGAAACCTTTTTTCTTTTCTGAAAACATTGAATGGTGGTCCCATAACTGAAACTGCAGTACAAAGAAGGTCCCTTGCGCCTGGAGCGGCCCAGGAGAGACGTGCAGAAGAGAACTCTGCGCAGTCACACATGCTACCCACCAGCTGCTTCCCACGAATCACTGCCACGTGCACGTTCTTCAGAGAGCCGTCCTCCTCCTCAAACACTTCAGCTGACCACAGGGCACAGTTCACGTGGGTCCACTCATTCTGACCAATGTAAAGGAGACGGCCAGCGTCCTGCAGGAAAGCAAACAGCTCACCGGAGGAACTCACAGGCAGAAGTCCCACCCTGTTTAGGGAGGAAGAGCTGATAAGCAGGGAGGGTGCTCAGAAAAGGCCCATTATTTTGGTCTCAATTGGAAGATGTCTCCATCCTCTGTAAATACTGCTAAGGCACCTTCAGATTGTGGCCAAATGATCAGCCCATGATTCCTCTCACATACAGTATATAACTGTTAACCCAGGTGTTCTCCAACCTCAATTTATGCCTATTTAATTTTTATTTTACTAGGTAATTTTCCTTAATGCATGCTTTTACACCTGTTTCTATTGTAACAAAATATCTGAATTTTACCCTGAGATTTTAACCAATCTCTCCCACCTCTGAGTCATCTGTAAGGAATGGAAAGAATCCTTTAGTCACTAATATTTTTCCAGTTCTCTTTTTCCAAATGCTTCTTGAAAATGAGGCACTGAATTCTAGGCATGAAAGCTGGCTGGGCCCGTCACTCTCTTTTAGCCAAACCCACATTACAAGGTTGCTGCTGAGGTGAAAATGTGAGGCAGGTGTGTTGAATATGTTTGCTGCTTTGGGTCCACTAATTTCTAAGTAGGATCAAAATGTAACAATCTCTTTGATAGCATTATCTGCTAAGTACATTTGCTCACCAAAGTCTCAGAGGGATTTACTCAAATGTTTTTAACTGACAAATGATATCATTCTAAAGTATGAAGATGACTCAAGATCAACCTGCCAGGATTAGTTTAAGTAGACGAGCAAGCAGCAGCACCTCAACAAGACTGAAACCGGGATCTGGCACTACTTACGTTGCCTCCATCGTCCCCGTACTTCAGGCACAGAGCACACAGCCGGTTGTCTTCCACATCCAGAGGAGGGGAAAGTTCTGGGCTGTCGTCTTGGCTTCTGTCCGGACCTCAAAGCAAATGGAAAGGATTAATTCCCAACAAAGAATATGAGGAAGAAACATGGAACGGGATTAACTATGGGAGTCATTGACCCAGTTGCAAAGGGCAGAGCAGTAAGAGCTCTTTCAAGCAACTCAAGCGATTTGGAGGGGAGGGAGAATGGGACCCCGAGGAACCTCTCTGCTCCCCCAAAGCTCAAAAGCCTGTCTTCCAGGAGAACTTCCTACAGAGAGTGCAAGAAAAGGAGGCTCAATTTCTCACTGGGTAAGGGTGAGGCAGGAAGATGCAGTGGCGTGGGGGAGTTTGGCTCTCCTGGCCCTTTGGGTTTTGGAGCTGGAATTATTTTCTTCATCATAGGCAGCTGCTGCTGCTGCGCAGAACGGTTTTCTTCGCGCTCCTGCCACTGAGCGTAGTTGTGGTCAAGGGAGGGGGGCAGGACAGCATTAGGCAGCATTCCACTGCTAGAAGACAATAAGAGACACGACCATAAGTCAGATGCCGCTTTGCACTTCCAAAGCCCTTCAGCTCTTCGGAGACAGAACGACACCAGAGGACTCCTGATTCTGGCACTCGACCGAAGCTGCTGTGCGGAGCCGGAGGGGCTATTCTGAAGCCCACGTGATTTCCAAAGGACAACATTACGGTGCCACCTTTGACATCGGGAAGCAGAGCAATTACTTACTTTGCAGTGACTTTGTTGGGTTCCCAAAATCTTGACTTCTTTACATTGAACCATGGAAAAACTCGTTCCATTTGCTGAAGAGGAAAAGCACAATTTTTAATAAGATTCAGTATTATTTTGCTTGGCATTTTTAAGAAAACTGCCTCAGAACTCGGCAAATTTATTGGAACGATGCACTTATGACAGGCTTAAAAACGGTTTCTTTGGAGAATCGGAGCTGCTCTGGGAAGAAGGGCAAAACCAACCCTCCTCAAGACAAGGGCCAACTACATCCTACCCTCATGAAGAAGGACTTCACCACACTGTTGGCCTTCTTGAGTTCTGGCTGCCCTCCATCCGTGTTGATAGCTGCTTGGATTATCTTAACAAGGTCATCACTGAACTCCAACTAGATGGGAAAAACAAGATGCACCTCACTACCCTCAGGAGCTGCAGACCCTTGCAGCATTTTCAACGGGCGGCTCCCTGTGCCAGCCATGCCAGAGTCAAATGGGTGTCCTCTTCACTCACAGGAGGGCAACAATCATGCAAGAAGTGGCAACAAGATTGTGGCCTTTCAGTGCCGCACCACAGCCTATTTATCTTGGCTTCGATCTTCTCTTCCCCCCCAGCAGAAGTCCTGAAAGTGAGGGTGGCCGACTGCGCCAAGACCTACCACAGAGGAATAGCCTCCTGGGTCCACCTTCCTTTTCACGGCTTCTAGATCAAGCGGTGGCTGTTCTTCCTGCTTGCCAACCTCTGTAAGTACGGGAGGGTCTGGGCCTTTGGGAGAACTTTGAGAGTGCACGTTTTCTTCTGTTTCAGGGTTCAAGTCAGGAGGTTTGGCTGCCTGAAGACAGAGTTTTACAAACAATATGCTAGTGCACAACATATTAATTGAGGGGAGAGGAGTTACTTTTGCACATTAAGAAAATGAGTGGCCCTCTCTCTTGGGCAACAGCTCTTCCGCCTACCTTCCCACACATGCACACCCAGCACATTCATATGTGACACATTTTTAAACCTTCAGCTCCTCCAATAATGCGCAAGTATCCATTGCATTCAGTTACTTTAGGACAGGAAAACTGGGGATTCCTGCAGGGATTCACTTTGGTGTGGGAGTGGTAGGACCACCTCCTAAGGCCTTGGGACGCAGCCATGAGGTCTAAGAGAGCTCGTTGGTGCAAAGCAGTGTTTGTTCAGGATTCCTCCAACTTTAACTGACATATGAATTGTGATAGTTGATACCAGTCCTTCAGTTCTTAGCTTATAGAATTGACTTCAGACTAGCGATACCTAGCTAACTTTGCTTTTTTCTCCTAGAAATTCTGCATTTCCAGTAACCAACATCTCCTAGACAGACAGGCAAACAGACAATTGGTTTCTTAGTTTTGGAAAGAGAAAAGGCAAACGTACCTGCCGATAACGCAGTAAGTGGCTGGTGGTTCTAGAGTTCAGCAGGGCTGTCAAAACCTGCTTTAAAGAAAGCTGCAGCTCTTTCTCGAGGGCCAGCCGCCATTCGGGGGGATGCTGTTCAGTGCAGTTAATGCAGGTGTAAGCCACGCTCTCTGGAAGGTTAGAGAGGATTTCGTACATCTCATCTGAAGGAAGAAATGGCAATGGTTTCATGGGCGCCAGAAGGGGGTGCTGGTGCAGTGGCAGGAAAGAGGGGTAGGAGGAGAAGGGCTTGACTATGTTCTGAGGTCTCAGGATCGGGAGAATGTGGCACCTGTCGACTCAACCAACTTACCCACGAGAGGAATGCGCTCTGCTGGATCTGGAGCAGGAGTTTATATGGGAGTCTGCTCGTTTAAGTAGACTAACCCTTCCCCAAACAATCTCACAGCATTTCCGCTCACCTTCCAAGATCCAAGGCAACTGCGATACTTTCTAAAACTGCCTCAATGCACAGCTTGACATGGTCAAATTTCTGTCTGTGAGCATTAGAGGGATTTCTGGATACCAAGCTCTACTGCAGCGTTTCCCCACCTTTTTTTAAAAGCAGAGTGATCTGCAAAAGTATTCTAAGGGTGAAGTCTGTTGACTGTAAATGCCCTTCCTCACCCGAGAGGTCTTCACACTTGGCATGAACCCAGCGGTCACACTTTCCACACTGCATCATCTTACTTTCGTAGTCGTCGTCATCGTAGCACTTGTCACAGAGGGGGCAGAAGTTCCCTGCAAGGATCAGAAAACGAGGGAGATGGACTCACACAGCCCGAGAGTTGGGGCCAAGCGGGGGTAGCGGATCCCTCAGAAAGCAAGAATGGCTGCTGGCAGGTCCTCTCGCTGAATGACCGGGGGGAGGGGGGGAGGGAAACCCTTCTCAGTTCATACAGGTAAAATGGCGGCTTGTTTAGTGAACCACTGTAAATAAAACAGTGCAAGTCTTAGTGTGATCTGTGAATCAGGCAGTGTGCAATTCTACATAGGAAGCTGTCCGCCATCCCCCTTCTAAAGCCTGGTTGAAAGGCAAGGATTTCCCTTCAGGTGGAATGGCTGCCAACCCTCCCAGGCCTTGGTCCTCAATAACATTTGGCCCTTTTGCACCTTTAGCGAAGAGTTTGGCACAATCGTGACACAAAGAGAAGTCATGGGACCATTGTGCATCCCACCCTTTGCCTGGAGTTGTCGCCCCACAGCTCTTACAGCGAACACACTTGGTGCAGATCTAGAAAGAGAGAAAGAAGCTTGTGTTTTTTTCAGGGATCACTCATTCTGAGAAATACAGCAATAGCACTTAAAGACTTGTATACCACTTCACAGTGCTTTCCAGCCCTCTAAGCGCTTTACAGAGTCAGCCTCTGGCCCCCAACAAGGAGGGAAGGCTGAGTCAACCTTGGGCCTGGTGAGAGCTGAGCTGCCAAATTGCAGCAGAAGAAGTCTGTAGTGGTGCCCTTTTACCACTGTGCCACCTTGGCTCTTATATCAATAGATCATCAATTATCAATATTATTAATAAATATCAATATATTTCAATTAAACTAGACACAATATTTAATAAAGAGGAGAAATCACGACAGCAAAATAAAAGACCAATACAAAAGGTGTACCTGAGAATGTCCATTTTCCCAGGAATTTGTATAATCACACCCACTCTCCTTTCCCCGCTTTCTTCTATTTTGTTTGGGCAGCAAAGTGTAGCCGACAAACCCCCAGATCCCCCCAGAGAAACATACCCACACTTTCTTCTTCTTGGTGGGCTTAGTTGGGTAGTTCGGTCCCAGGCACTCCGGGTGGTAGCTGTTCCGGCACTTGTTGCATTCCAACAGCTGCTGTGGGATTGCAGGGAAGAGCAGTGGCATCGTCACGCAAAGCCTGGACACGGTGTTTTTAGGCTTCAAGGGGCCTGCCCAGGGCCCCTCAGTTCTAACACAAGTTCACAACGTCCTGGGGGCTAGTCTGAAGTTCCAGAAAGCGCCAGAAAGCGAGAGTTACCTTGGAGGCCTGATGCTGCCTCCCACACACATGGCAGAACTTGCAGCGACGACAGCACCAGTTCTCCAACTGCTCTTCCAGGGGACGTTCATTCGCCTCTAAGCAGAACTTGTGAAAAGGCTCACAGCAGACCTGGCAGTAGACAAACTGCAAGCAAGCAAACAAGTCAGCCAATCAGGCAGGCCTACTGCTCTCTCCCTCCCTCCCTCCCTCCCTCCCTCCCAGCTTAGGAATTTTGTAAGAATCTGTTTAACTCAAGCAGCCCTGAGTATCAAACTTAACTGAAAGGCAAAGTACAAACTGAATGAATGAATGAATGAATGAATGAATGAATGAATGAATGAATGAATGAATGAATGAATGAATGAATGAATGA
>JANHFP010004485.1:97522-109626 GCA_032468135.1 Calamaria suluensis | reverse complement strand
GTGGTATGTAGGTTACATCCAAGGCTTGTGACCAGATGCCAGAAGTGATTTCTGCTTTAAAAATATTGCAGGCTTTTTCTACATTTTTAATCTCTTGCCGATTTGGAGGCAGTTTTATGAAAGATGGAATTAGGATGATGTACACCATTAAACGGTAAAGGAGATTAGATGGATTTAACTCTATGCGTCTGTCTCATAACTACCACCAATCCTGTAACTTCCATTTTACATGAAAAATCTATTCTGCCCCTTTTGACCTGCAGAGGCTTTGCCAGTCAGTCTGAATTTCTTCTCTTTATTTATGAGATATTTTGCTGTTTTCTGTTCCTGGATTTTCACTCTCCACTGCTCTTCTGCCCGGGACACTTTTTCAAGGAAGGTGTGTGCCAAGTAGGCTGCGGAGAGAGCTGCATGGGAGGCAGCTGCCACTTCTCGGGTGCCCCTTTGTCTCTGGAAAGTGCTCTGAGTGGCTCGAGGCCCTGGAGCTGCTCCATTATGTCACCTAGGCTATGTTCATTAAGGACTTCCCAAAATATTTGTCAGCCACTTTCCACCTCCCCCAAGGGTCTTATGCTCAAAGAGATAACACCTCAATACCAATTGTTTAAAAACACAAACGTTAAAATGTTGCATAGCAGGGGTACAGTAAGGGTTGCAAAGTGTGCATACTGTTAAGGATTTTATAGAATCCTAGGGAATCATCATTATTGAGGATCTTTCTCTATGAAGCTGTCTTCTCCTGAGGCCCCGTGGAGATCAAGTCCATACCCTCTCCCCACCTCCAGAACTTGGAAGGCTGCTGGCAGGGGAGTCCCTCCCAGCTCTGAGTGGTCACCTTCTCTTCCTTAGGTTAACACACACTCTACTCTTTTAACCATTCTTCACAGTTTAGTTACTTTGCCTTTTTGTAATGTTTATATTTCTATTGTGAATAATCATGAGTTGACATCATATTTGTATTTACAAGTGCATAGAGATATAAATGGAGGTTCTCATAGAAATGTGGCTTTGTGTTGATAGGCATACAGTATAAAATTAGGTAGATTGCATATTTTGCATATTTATTATTTTAATTGAGTCGCCATCCAGCTCCAAACAACTCACAACATAAACTGATCAGCGCAGCTAAACCTGCAGAGAAGATTCAAGTCTGTGAGGCCCCACGTGTTGCTTTCAGGGTGGAAACCCCACTCTAGCAGGCAAGTGCCATGCCTGAGGAGCTGAGCTTCTGGGGTCCTGATAGATGTCACTGTGGACTCTACTGACTCTTGGATTAACCTGGCAAGGCTGACACCACAGGTATCACAGGTATCCTTCAGGTAGCCAGGCTTTGTGGCATGAAGGGCTTAATATACACTACAGCCAGCACCTTAAACCTCACCTAGAAGCAAGCAAGTGCAGCTTGTGAAGCAGAACTGTCACATGGGCAACCTTCCCATCACCGCCAGTTATTTCTGCATTCTAGACCATTTGAAGCTTCTGGATGCTCTTTGAGGGCATCACTGAATCTCTACAAACTTTCCACAAATTACCTAAGATAGTTTATTAGTGAAGTAAAATAGAGAATATGATAAATTGTAAGTTGCTAGACAATATCAAGCTTTGATGTTCTCTCTGACGTGGCCAGAGAAGGGCCAGGATTTTCAAAGCATGTGATTCTGCAAGATGGTTCCAGGTGCCGTGTTTGCTAGTGTGATTCTCAGTGAGCCAATGGCAGGAGTTTCCTGAAACTCTGACCATCTGTGCTGAGGACCTTTTGCCTTGGAAGAGGATGCAGCATGGGTGTTGTTCCATGGGCCAGTTTCGGCTGTTTGAAACCCACCAGCTTCCAGGGGCATTTGTGACCCTCTAAGTCTAAGGGAAGTGAAGGAAAGCGTTTCAGCTCCCGTTTTCCTGAACACCAGCTAAAAGGGCTTTGGTGCTACAGCTTCCAAATGGCTGCCATGATGATGAAAAGACAAAACATTTTCCCATCTTGCGTAGCGCTAATGGTCTCATCACTGCTTTGTGAGGGGATGTGAATTGCTGTGCCCAATGCAGCTTTAATTCCTTTCCTCAAATGAGCAGTTGGGATGCATCTTCCCTGGAGGGCCAGTAAAGTACTTAGCTTGGAATATTAATAGAGGAGCTGTTTTGCGGTTGCCACTGTTCCTCTTCCTCCAATTTCCTCAAAAGGGAAATAGGCAACGGGGAGCCCGTCGCCTGTGGGGCTGGTGCAGGAAGGCTGCACCCTCCATCTTGGCCTTGCCACCCTCCTAAGCGCAGCTCAATCCAAATGGCTCTGGGACCTCCAGCTGCCACCGAACCCTCCAGTAGCCAGGAAGACGCCTGTGAGGGGAAGGGGGCAATGGGGGTGGGGGCTGGACCCCAGCCTTGCAAGGAGCAACCGGGGCAGCCCAGTGGAGCCAGGAGTGCCTCCTGGATTCCATACCTTCCCTTAATAGAATAGAACAGAATAGAATAGAAGTTTTTATTGGCCAAGTGTGGTTGGACAGACCAGGAATTTGTCTTTGGTGCATAAGCTCTCGTGTACATAAAAGAAAAGATACGTTCATCAAGAATCATAAGGTACAACACAATGATAGTCATAGGGTAAAAATAAGCAACCAAATCATATTAGGAAACAGTCAATATAAATCGTAAGGATACCAGCAACAAAAACAGGTGCCTTCAAGTCAGTGTTGACTGCAACACTGTGGGCAAAATTTTTGAACTGGTTTATCATTGCCTGCTTGCTAGGACTGTGGCAGAGTGACTGACCCCAGATCATTCAGCTAAGGTGGCACTAAAATAGATGGCCTTCCTGTTTCTAACCTGATGTTACATGCAAGAAATCAAGAAGGAGGCAGTTCAAATGAATATATATTTATTGCATGCTAACGCTCTCTACAATAATCTGAACTAATGGTCCAAGCAAATTGACGGTAGATAAGAGTCAATGGAACTAAAGATGGGCTGGACTTAGGTCTCTTGTCTTTTTATGCACATTGAGAGCATATGCACCAAAGACAAATTCCTTGTGTGTTCAATCACACTTGACCAATAAAGAATTCTATTCTATTCTTGTGGGCAGGAAGGAGCGCAAGACTGATGATGTGTTTGACCCCTCCGTCAGGCTTTGCCGGGTCATCTCCTATAGCCGGTGCCTTCACCACTATGTTGACAGCTGCTTTGACTGTCACAAATCAAACTGTTTGGAGGACAAGAAAACATACTGATGGTCCAGTTTTTCCCTACTAGGCATCATGCTCCAAGCCTGGGCTATATTATCTTCACCCCCAACCTTTTCAGAAAAAGCATCTAATCTCTATTAGCCGCCAGATCATTTGAGCTGCTCTTTCCTGTACTTTTCCAAACTTGCTTCTCTCCTCCTTCGAAGGGGCCCATGGTACTTGGACAAAGGGGAGAGGAGGAACAAGGAGGGGGGGGGCAGGGGCTTGGTGAGTTCAGGTGATCTTGTTCTTTGGGAACTGCATTCACTTTCTGCTTGCCCCCATAGTGCACACTGAAGATGTGGGTACCAGCCTGTATTTTGTGAACGACTCCATTCAGCAGGTGACCTTCTCCAGCTCTGTGGGAGTCGTCATCCCTTGTCCAGCAGCAGGATCACCCAGTGCCACCCTTCGCTGGTACCTTGCTACTGGGGATGACATCTACGATGTCCCACACATCCGCCACGTCCATGCCAATGGGACTCTTCAACTTTACCCCTTCTCGCCATCTGCCTTCAACAGCTTTATCCACGACAATGTTTACTTCTGCACTGCAGAGAACTCTGTGGGCAAAATCAGGAGCCCAAACATCCGGGTCAAAGCAGGTATTGGCTGGCTGAGGGAGGGCAGTCTTTCTTCTTGACTGGTAAGGGAGGGTGTTGTTGGCTACGTTTGGTCCCAGAGAATCATATTTGCTGGAAAATATAAGGAAAATACACTGGGATGCAATACAGAGGTAGTATTCAGCCGGTTCGGACTGGTTCAGGCAAACTAGTAGCAGAAATTGCACCCCGGATCTATGCTGTACTATTTAGGCAGGTTCTTGAAGCTGGGTGCCTGCGTGGAAGGTGCGCATGCTAGCAAAGCACATGTGTGGAAGGCTGGGCGCATGTGCTCACATTTTTGGTGCTGGCCAAACCATTAGGTAAATTTCATGAATTCCACCTTTGATGCAATAGGTCTTCAGTAGCCATGATGGAGATCTGATTCTGCTTTCTGGATGGCATTTGAGCCCTGGACACATTCCTTTTTGCGCTACAGGCTAAGCAGTTGGAGGTCTAATTAAGCAGAGGAAGGGAGGAGCAGGTGGGAGACCATTTTTGGTCAATGATCAACCAAGAGGGTGGAGGAGGAGCCCCATTAGTTCTATTAGGTAAACTATTAAACACCGGTTACTAAAGTGCACAGACCAGCTTGATACCCAACTTCTTCCTTCCTTGCCTCACAGGGTGGGATAGGACATTAAAGACCAAGAAGTGAATTATTTACTTGAATTTCAATACTAGTTATAAAAATGTTTCTATATGTGCACATGATTTTATTTTTATTTTGAGGGCTACATGCTATGATGATTTCCTTAGAATTCTTAACAGGCTGCCTTTAACCTTCTTCCTTTGTATTCTCTACTCTTGGATGTGAGGAGAAAGGGGGAAGATACTCTTTTTAAATAGACTTGTGAGTCTTTATTTCTTGTAACTTTATTTCTTGTTTCCTCCTGGTTGGGAAATTAGCTAAATTAGCTCAATATCTTCACATGGGGTTAGCCAAATAAATGCATTGGAGCACCCATCTAGATCTTTGGAACACCAAGACTAGAACCATAGTCATAGTCAATAATCCAGTGTTGGGATGTGGCAAATGTGGTTCTGGATTCTAATTCACACTGCAGTGGGATCCCACTCATGCCTGGAAAACAAAATCCTGTTTGCATCCTGGAACACATTTGTCTATGGCTGCTTCAAAGAAGTCAGAGGTGGTATTCAGCAGGTTCTGACCAGTTCTGGAGAACCTGTAGTGGAAATTTTGAGTAGCTTGGAGAACCAGTAAATACCACCTCTGACTGCCCCCACCCCCCATCTATTCCCTGACTCCCAGCAGATCAGGAGAGAATGCAGATTTAGCAGTATCCGTCCCTTGCCATGCGCACCATGCCACGCCCACCAAGCTACTCCCACAGAAACAGTAGTATATTTTTTAATCCCACCACTGGAAGAGGTGCCTAAGAATAATAAAGGCAGGATATAGATCAAAAAGTGAAAGAAGCAACGAAAATTGCCTTGTCATGTATATCTGGGGCCTCCATCCACATTCTTCAGCAGGGATCAGGCCTGTGGAAATCTTCCCAGGTGTGGTGTCCAAATTTACATGTCTCCATGTCTTCAGTTGTTAGGGCCCAGCACAGAAAGGAGCAAAGAAGCGTGAGGTCTGTCTGGAGAAGCTGAGGTACAGCTTCTGTCTTGGGAGTGGGATTTCACTGAAGGGCCCCTGAAAGCCCCAGAGACATCTCATGCATCTGATCATACTGGAGGAAAGTTTGTTCAGTGGGAGGAAGCTAAAGGATTTGTGTGCTCTGGTCAGGTGGGGAAAGATGCACCTCTGCCCATAGGCCAGATCTTAGCTACGCATGGAGAGCAGCTGACCCACTTGAGGCTGACTCAGGGCTGTGGTTGTTTAACTTCGGTTTGCACTTCAGTTGGTTGCTGCAGCTCAAAAGATGGAACCCCATGGAACCAGAAGAAAGCACAGAACCTTTTGATTGATGACTGGAGGACGAGCTCCAATATTTGCGGCTTCATTAATTAGAAAAATAAGTGAATGAATGTGAACATGGTAGAAGGTATAAAGTTATGCATGCTTTGAAACAAAGGATTAAAGCATTTTTCCTTCATCTCATTAAATCTGAGCCCAATGGAGTTGTCTGAGATAAACGGATATATGGAACAGCCCCGAAGGTGCTTTTTCAAAAGGCTACTAGACTTTCTTTGTTTTTGCTTGGAAACATTTTGTTTCTCATCGAAGCAAAACCTTTTCAAACAAAAACAAAGAAAGTCCAGTTCCCTTTGAAAAATCACCTTTTTCAACCATGACCTAGATGACTGAGAATCGCCAGAGACATTAGGACATGGAAGAAGTTGAAAGCAGGCAAAGAACAATGTTTATTTGACTGTGTATTTTAAAAGGAAACTTGTCTCCTTGTCTGAATTCTGAGCTGAAAAGGAAAAGCAAGAACAAGGAGCCATGCTTGAGAATGGGCTGGGCACATGTCCTGCTTGTGGACCTCTCAAACTGGATGTGGAGTGGACCTTTCCTCCAAGAGGATAGTGGGACAACTTCCTACAAAAGGGTAGATTGGTGATTGACAATTGATGGATAGAAAACTAAAGAGCAGGTTCAACTCTGCTCAAATGAAGTTCTCCATAAGATGGAACAAATCAGAATCATGATGAAGTAAAGGGAGGGATATAAAGAGAAATGCTTTAAGTTTTTTGTTTTTCTTGTTCGATCTATAACAACATATTTCATAATATGATCATTCTTTGTACATTAAAGCAATCTTGGGGGCATATTAAGCCCTGTAACTCCTGTTATGTCTACATTTAAGAATTTTATCTAAACATCCTATATCCAATTTAGCAGGAAAGGTAAAACAGGGTGTCTACTTATTCAATGGGGGAGATGAAAGTGTACTAAAGCCCCCTTGCAGTTGGCCTTTTGGCCTTGGAATGCAAGTCTGGATAATCCTCTGTCTGAGAAGCTCTGGTGGGTTTTACACTGAGGGGAAGGCTTGACCTGACTACCTCTGAGGTGCCTTCCAGGTCTCTGGTTCTATGAAGTTCTGGAGATTTTCAAAAGCAGCCGCGTATTCTTTGCCAGGTGCCCAGGCCCCCTGCCGTTTCACTCTAATCTTAACTCACAGCCAGTTTGACCTTTGGGGTTGGGATGCACGGGTGCCCTGTGGGCTTATGTTCCTGTGAACGTCTGGGCTGGGCCACCAAGAGAGACTAGCAGGAGTTTCCTGGGAGGAGGGAACGGCAAAGGTTAAATGCCATCCTCAGAGAAGCTTATTTGGCACCTGCCTTGCTGACACTTTGGCCTCCAGGGAAGGCTTGTTTCTTTATTCTGTTCTTTCATTTTACACTGGTTTTCATAAAGTTTTTCATTGAATTGTTTTTTTGCAGAAATACATTTTTAAGATTCGGTTAAAACGCCACCCATAGCAATCAGTTGCGCTGAAGACAAATCTTTAACCTGCAACAGTTTTTCAGGTTAAGAACAACCTTCAGCTTATGGTGGGACATGCACTGTATTTTCTACTCTCCCATCTTTGTCTTCTCCTGTTTTGACTAGAATGAGATTTTTGAAGCTGGAAAATCAACAAATCAGGATAAAATACATATATAAGTTACAGTCATATCCTAATTAAGGAAGCTGTGGTCTGGGGCATTATTTGGTGTACATACTGTATGGTGAAGACGTGAAATTAATTTTGGGTGAAGTATACAAATTGCTAATCTGCTCACCTACTGTTTTTCTTCCCAGTGTTCAGGGAACCTTACACAGTTCGAGTGGAGGATCAAAGATCAATGCGTGGAAACGTGGCTGTTTTTAAGTGCCTCATTCCTTCTTCAGTGCAAGAATATATTAATGTTGTATCCTGGGAGAAAGATACCGTTTCTATCATCTCTGGTAAGAGGGGTAGTGGCAATGTTCCCCCTTCTATTGCATAGTTTTTCTAGGGGTCTCCTGAAGGTCTACTTTTGGGTGTGTCTCCAAAAGTCATTGGTCAAAAGTACAATCTGATCAGGCTGATCAAAAACCTTGGCTAGGTTTTCCTCAATAATAGATCTTTCAGGATCTCTTTTGCTTCAAGTGGTTTGCCAAGCTTCTAACAGGTTTTTCACAATTCTCCCAAGATGTTTTCATCCTTTGACTTAGGATGTTGATAGAAGTTTAGTTTGCTCTGGCAATATTCAGCTCAGACCTGCTTGGTTATATCTCCTTGCTTAAACTTTGGTAGGATATCTGGCCATGTATACCCAAAGAGTTTTGAATTTATCTTTCAATTTTCTCTCATATATATCTTAATGGTTTTTCTTTTATATAGCCTGTGTGATAATACAGCTGTGCATGTCTCCTTTGTAAGCTTTGCATTCAAAGATTAGAGAAATAGCCATTCCTGCAGAAATTTAAAAGAGAAAATGTGAGCCTGATTTTTTGTTTGTGTCAAGAGATAAGGGGATTGGGATTGGTTGCAGTCATGAAATCCTCACATAATGGCAGTAATTGGGATTGAAATTTCCATCACTAAGAGATGCAATCATAAAGCGCTATGTCGATGATGATGCCTCATAGCGATGGCACTTCTGGCTGCCTTCCTTAAGCAGATCCTGTGCCGTCTTTAAGTGGATGATGACCCAGGGTCCTGATCTGTGACTTCCTAACAGCTTCCCCATTGACTTTGCTTGTCGGATGCATCACATCACTGGGACACCGCAATGTCATATTGCAAGTTGGTTACTGAGTGCCAGGAATCTCAATCTTGTGACCACAGGGATGCTGCAGTGGCCGGAACTTTGAGGACCAGTCCTAAGTACCACTTGTTCAGTGCTGTTCAGTGGTCGGTGAACATGTGATCAATAAAGAAGGGTCACCTGTATACAGAATCAAAGTTTGTGCTCATCTTCAAAATACATTAAAATGGAATCCACCAAAGATGGGTGGCTTTCTTGAAGCTGTCTTACAGTGAAATGCTGTTTTGAGTGAATTTGAGGGCAAAATTATACAAGGCCCTGTGGTGGATCCATCCAAGAGAAGATTTCATGGCCTTCAGTTTTGCAAAGACTATAAAAGTTTGAATAGGCCTGGAAGAGGAAGAAAGGCATGTGCCTCACCCCTCTATTTGACCTTTCCAGTATACGATCTGCATGAGGAAAAGAAAGGGGAAACAATAAATAGCTCATTGATTTGTGAGTTGTGCTTGCCTGGAGCATTTTCTGTTTGATCTGTAGGATAAAGGTTGCCCCTTTTTGAGAAACTCTGAATAGGTCCCTACTGATGATCTTGTGATCTTGGAGTCCTGATTTTAGATGCTGTGGCTTTGGTAGCTTGGAGGCATGGATGAAGTGGATGGAAGGTACTTGGCTGTTGAGGTACTTCAGAAAGCTGATCTAATCTACAATTTAGAAAAGTTCCTGTATAACCTAGTGGGGAAATTGCAACCCCAGGTTGATTGGTGGGAGGGAATTGTCCAAGTCTTTCTTGGCTATGTTGCTGCTCCTGCTGGAGGTACAGCTTGTGTGTGTGTGTGTGTGTAACTTGCTTTCTTTGAAAAAACCTGCAAAGGTGATAGCTTTGTGGCAGAGACTTCAGCAAGTCTGCTGTTGATCAAGTACTTGTGTTGTATATTGGTGGGGAGCTGAAGAGGGAAACAGTTTTAGCATTAGGGACTCTTGTGGTACCTGGCAAGTCTTGGGGCTACTGGTGGGACATAATTCTGTCAGTCATAATTCATATTCAGGAAGCAACTGGAAATTGACAAAGGAACAAGAAATGTCAGTGTTATAATGGAGTCCTTCAGTCTCCAAGGATGGGTTTGTACTGCAAGGGTTAAACTTATGTCTTGGCCTGGCTCTGCATGATGGCTCTAAGGCGCCTTGACTTCTAGGTGACATGAAAATTCAATGTCAAACTCAACTTTTTCAGTTCTTCTTTTTTTATTCAATCATCTCCCAAACCTTTAGTCCTTGAAGCAGCTTAACATCACCTTTTAATATTTGGCAATATCCAGTGAGAATTGGCAAGGAAGAAAGGAACCCCAGCTTGATATTGTTAATATCCAGTTATTGGATATTAATATTTCATATTGTATTGT
This sequence comes from Calamaria suluensis, assembly GCA_032468135.1. Taxonomy (NCBI): domain Eukaryota; kingdom Metazoa; phylum Chordata; class Lepidosauria; order Squamata; family Calamariidae; genus Calamaria; species Calamaria suluensis. The sequence goes on along the minus strand of JANHFP010004485.1, from coordinate 99,762 downwards.
TAACTATCCACCCACTTGGGGAAAAGTGACCTGCGAAAGACTGAGAAAAGAGTTAGCTAATCATTCCTTTTCTGAGGCTTGTCATCTTGCCAGGTAGCAAAGCATGGCTGCCAGACAGGTGGCTGGTTTAATACCAGACCACTAGTACCAGTCAATGCATGTTTAACGTCTGAAGCCTGATATTGGAGGCTGACATCCACAGCATTCCTCTTGAAGTGGAGTCTTTCTCATCAGAGTACAGCCGACGTCACAGATGGGCCCAGAAGGTAACTGGTGTTTAATCCTAACCCTTAATACTGACAATGGGTCCTGGAAATGGGTCGTTTCCATTTGTTTCATTTGGCTTCCAACCTTAGAAAAAGAGACGACGGGTTTCCTGTCTTGCTGCCATCATGTCACCTAATCAGTGGTGAAATGCACTTACCTTCGCTACCGGTTCGGGAATGTGCTTGCGCCTTCTGCGCATGTGCAGAGGATAAAAAATGGGACATAATGACATCCTGTTGGATGGGCGGAGCTTCCCGCCGCCAGCACTGCTGGTTCGCGAGAGCCGGATAGATAGACTTAGTGTTGCATTTGCTATTTGATAAGGTTTCAGCAAGAAAAATGGGTGGGTGTATATATCCGATAGTTGACGTGCAACACTTTAGCAGTCTTATCCAGTTACTAAAGTTCCTTACTCTTCCAAAGATCCTGCTACAGTTGAAGAAAGATGACTTTCACATTATAATCTGGTCTTGACATCATCATTGCTTGAGATTTATGGTGATGCTCCTGTTCAAATTTTGACTTGCCTATAGGTCTTTATATAGGGCATGACAGGTTTGGTACTGCAGTCCCCACTCTTTGGATGTCCCACAGCTGGAGGCTTCTGGTCACCCCCTTGTGTATCTTATTGCAGAAGCAAATCGCTTCCTTTCAGAACTGGCCAGCTTTTACAGCGTATACATCCCCCCTCCCCCCCAGGGTCTCTGTTAATGAGGTTCAGGGGTGAGGAGGTTTGCTGCCCCTGAGAGCGCTCCTTTGTTCTCTGCCACCACATTCCTTTAAGTGTCATTACCTTTGCCAACCTTTCCAGGCTGCCTGGCTTGTTCGTTCAGCTTCTCAGGTGCATCCACTGTCAGGCAAACCAATGGTCTGTTTTCATAGCCAATATTTTAATGCCTCCATTTGCTTGTTCTTCATCAGTTCCGGGCTGCTGTGGCTGCAGTAACTTCATCCTGTCCCCCTTGCTTGTTAAATTGTTGGCTGTACTATTTGGTTAAATTGGCAATGCTGAAATTTACCCTGAAATCAAAGATAAATTCCCTTATAGAAGGTTATCCTATACATGAACCGTTATTAGTCTGCCTCATTTTTGCTTAATGCCTATCTCACTGTGCTTCTGTCTAAAGATGTATGCTTAGTCAAGTCAAGGGTTGCAGAGAAATTATAGGTTTTTGAAAACTCATTTACTTTGCTGGGGCTCCTGTCAAGATCAGTCTCGCCTTGAGTTCTGGCTCCTCCTGCCAAGAAGTCCTTGTTATGGACGCAGGAGTTTAAGGAAAGGTCATGGGACTAGAAATGGGGCTTGAGGCCATCCCCGAACAGCCACAGCTCTGCAACTGGACAGTCATCTAGATCTACTGGGGCTCTAATTGGAAGTATGACACAATTCAGAAAATCTGGGATAATGTACTGGAAATCCTTCTGCAAAATTTCATTTTAGGCAGCAAAACCTGGCCTGGGCACTCATGTTCTTGAGTAGAGGCGAGACAATGAAGCACAGGTAGCATTTTGCCAAGTGGGAGGAATAAGCAAATGCAGATATCCCAGAGACTGGAAAACCTGAGGTGCCAACCATGTCTTCCTTTCTCCTTTCCTCCTCCTCCTCCTTTAGGCCTTTGTATCCTTTTCTGTTGAATCTGTTCTTCAGAGGCAAGTAGACTCAGCCAAAGTAACGTCGTACCCCTGCTGAAGCCTGTGGCGGCGGCATCTTGGAGAATAAGGCTCAGTTTCCCAAGGGAGGCCATTTTTTTTTCAGCTGGGAGTGGGCAGTGAGAAGCTTCTTCCTTCTGCAGGCAGTACTCCTGGGGCAAATTCCTAATTCCCCCCCTTTGAATTTTGGAACTGGCAGCTGTAGAGATGTAGGTTTTTGTCTGTCCCAGAGCTTCATAGGTATCCTGAAAAATGTACTATTCATCCCATGATAATTTAAAGCTGATAGCCAGATTAAGTGAGTTGAGGGGGGGGGGGGGGGG
>JANHFP010004485.1:76777-86815 GCA_032468135.1 Calamaria suluensis | reverse complement strand
ATGTGCACAGGTGTTTGCACACCCGCCCCCCCCCCCCCCCTATGCACAAAGAAAACTCCTCTGGCCCTCTGGACTGACTCCTTTTGAGGCCCTGAGAAATCAAGGTTGTTGCTAAAAGAAGTGAAGTCTAAAAAATGGTTATTTTCACACTCACATGTAAAAAAGGTGCCTTCTCCTGGAAATCCCGTTTGCAGGTTGATGTTTTTGAAGCTGTGTGGTTATAGCAGCATTTTGTGGCTTTGACATGACAGACACTAGCTAAGCTTTGGTGAACAAAAAACAAATATATATTTTAAATAGAAATACAAGGAAAGTGATGTTTGGATGTGTTTTATTTGACAGCTTTCCTTATCCAGACTAACTGCTTAAATGTAACAAACGTCTGGTGATTGGGGTTAAAGATTGAATAGTAACTAACCAAATAATTTCCTCTGAGTTGAGCAAATTTTTAATGTGTTTTGTATATACCTTGACAGTGTTGTTGAGTTCAGAAGAGTTTACCCCAGGTTATGTGTTTGTGTTGAACTTCTGGAAACTGCCTGAATTGTTTCTGCAGTTTTCTCGGCAAAGTTTTTTTGTGAGTGGTCTGCCCTTGCCTGCTTCCTAGGAGAGAGAAGGATCAGCTCGTCCAATCTGGATCATCCCAGCCCAAGAGGGGCAGGTGGTGTGTGTAAGAGAGTCAACACACGCCTTTGCACAGCAGCTGCGCTTCCATCCAGGTACATCCAGGTAGACAAGGGCCCTCACCCTTTACAGGTTTATAGAATATACTCTGTTGGATAGAATTCGTCCCCAAGTCCTTCTTTCGGGAGGCCAGCTTTGTTACAGGACAACCTGTAACCTGGTGGCCTCTTCTCACATCCCCCCTATCTACTAGCTCACCTGCTGGCCAGGCCAGAAGATCCCAGGGAAGCCTCTGGCTGGGCTGGGCTAGGTTTTGTGTCTCTTGAAGCACACACCACCTGAGTCCCTTTGATCTTGTGGTAGTGCATGCCAGGGCCTGAGCACTGCTGCCTGCTGTCTTCCCTCCCAAGTCTTGAAAATCTGTTTTGAGGGATTCTGCAATGTTGGACTTTTTCAGCACATTTCTGGCTGGCTGTTTAAATAAACCAGGACAGTTGAGGGGACTTAGATTGAATCTTCTAACGCATATGCTAGAGGGATGAGGCCGTGTAATCCTTTTGGAATCACTTGGGCAAAGATAGACTTGCAGGAAGACCAGGCACAAGGGGGATCTACCTCTTGGTAGTCCAGGAGAAATCTGCCATTCTCGGACAGTTTAGCTTTAGCACAAAGTGGGTGGAGCAGAGCCATTGTAACCTGGTTTCTAAGGCTGGCCACTGGACCCAAGTATTGCCCCCTCTTAAGCCATGCCGGCATCCATTTAGTCTAATCCTACCAGGTTTGCTCACCTGCTGGGATTTCATGGCTGCTTGAAAGATTCTGGCTGGGGAAGAGAGGAGTCCTCTCTTGATTAAGCTGTAAATTGCTCTCTCTGTAGAGAGTGCAGGTGCCTGGCCTTTCTCTGCCCCCTGAGAGATCCCCATATCCCACAACTGGGATCTCTGGTATCTGAAGCTGCCCCCAGTTGCTGCAGAACTGGATTTGGATGTGTCTTCAGCGGCGGATACTGGACTTCTGCAATGTCAGGTTAGGAGGCAGTCTTCTCCTAGAGCAGCTGCCTGATTTGGTCCTGGGTACTGATTGTTGGCGCCCCTCTTTGTACAGCTGTCGTATCTCAAGACAGAATCTTCCAAGTACACTTCTTTGTCTCATGACTTGGTTGCTACGCTGAAAGAGAGGAGCTTCTTTGACTCTTTGTACTGATGTATGTCACCGAAGTTCTGCAAGTGTATTAAGAACACTCGTTTCCTTGATATTTTCCGTTTAAAAATTACATTCCTCTAACTGGGTCAGCCCACTTTATACTGGAAGCCTCTGAGAGCAATTGCTGAAAAAATCTGTCTGAGTGCACATTTTCCAGACTTCCTCTTTGCCTGCCAGTCATCCTTTCCCCTGAAGGAAGAACCAGCCTCTTAGTGGGTAATAACTACCTGGGGAGAAGGCCAGCCTAGGAGTGGCCTTCTTAGACAGAGAGCGCTGAAGGATTGATGGGGTGCAGCCCTTCTGTCCCGGTGTTGAGGAGGTGGATAGCAGTACAGCCAACTGGGTGGGTGTTGGACGAGACGTGGTTCCAGAGATATTTAGAAAATCAGAAGGAGATGAAGGATTGATGGCGGGACAGCTGAAGTAGGCTTGGGAGCCTTTGACGAGAGAGCTATATGGGTGTGAAGGAAGGTTTGATGGGCGTCTTTATTGTGTGATACAGAGGGAGGCCAGGAGTTTGCAGTGATTTTGATGGAAGGACTGTGTGTGCTCTGTGATCTGCTGCCACCTTCTTCTTGTCTTTTGCCAGGCTGGGGGAAGGCAGTCTGCATATGCTCAAGGGTAATGTTTGTTGCACCACAGTGCTGCCTGCTGGTTTAAACCCAGCGGTAGTTCCAGGAAGCTCCTGGACATTTAGCCAGCAAAACCAGATTTGGGTGGGAGAAGAGGTGGTGGGTGAAGCATCACAAATTGCATTCTCCCGATGATATGCAGTGGGTGAACAAGGATTAGAAAATTAATGGTTTCCTGCTATTTGTGTAATGACCTATTCTAGAAGAGGTTATTTACACTGGAAATAGAACTTGTGGCTGTAGAGATCAGGGTGTCTTTGCTGGTGAGCAGGCTTGGCCAGGAGATCAGAGTCTTATGTTTGGGTTGTGGTCAAGAGAACTTGGAAAGGGCAGAATCTCCTCTCTTCCTTGCTTCCTCTTATGGGTACAGAGCATGGCTTAAAGATCTCAGAACAGCCAGGAACCGGACTGTCAACGACCAGAGGAAGGGCAGGTCTGCTTTGCTTTTATTTTTCAAAAAATTTTTGTATCTCCTTTGGACTGAGGCACTCCAGCAGGAAGCATGCAGGAGGTCAGAAGGTCATGTCAACTCATGGAAAACAATTACTTACCACAAATCAGCATAAATATGTGAAGAAACAAAGAGATAAGTGGTGACCTGACTCAGGAAGCATCACACTAGCATAGGATAGAATGGTGTTGTTCCAGGGAGGGAGGTTCCTTGGACCATCAAGGAAAAGGTTTCCTTCCTTCCTGTTACTTACAGGGAGGCGCTTGGAATCTATGGAAAAGCCTGTATGTGGCGCTCCCCAGGATGACTGAGGGGGGGCCCTTTTCTAGCCATTTGTTCTCAGTGAACGGTGGGAACTTGTATGGCGCTGCTGCGTCCCGTCGGTTCCTGAGCGAAGATAGCGCTTGCAGTGGGGCTACGTAGATGCACAGCAGTCTCCCCAAAGTGAGCTTGTTGTTGGAGCCGTCCGATGGGCTGAAAGAGCCCCCCTCTCTGAGCGCAGGGGGATGGGTGCCTTCTCCTCTGCCACGGAAGGGGCTTGTGTGAGGATGGGAGGCTGGCCAGGGTCCTTTCTTCTGCGCTGACCTGTCTAGGGCAGAGTTTCTCAACCTTGGCAACGTTAAGCTGCATGGGCTTCCAGAATTTCCCAGCCAGGCATAATATGAAGAAAGAATTTCAAGATCCCACCCCTTTGGACTTTGTTGCAAGCCACAGCTCATGGGGTTTTTTTTCCCCAGGGGAAATTGTGGATAGGCTTCACCATAAGGTGGCCCATCTCTGCTGAACAGACAGCCTGAAATTCTACCAGGATGCCAGCAGTTGAGAGGTTCCTTTGCTAGATAGGAAGAGGTTGATGCCGTGACCCACAGTGCCTGGGCCCAGTGAGATACCTACCAGCCTGGCCCTGCCTTTCTGTGGCTCTTTCCTTCCTTTGCCTTTTCAGTCCCTGATGAGGCAGAGTCGGCGATCTTGGAGACCATCTTTGCAGTAGTTTCCTCTTTAGGCATCCTGTGTCACCTTGCTATTCTAGGTGGCTTGTCGTTTTGGCACAGAGAGAAGGAGATGTGCAAATACAGCGTGCCCACTTGCTAGCCACTTTCGCTGCCTGGTGCCCATGATGATGACAGCTTCCAGCTTGCCATCCTTGCAGATGAGTAACAGGCAAATGACTCGTCCCCGATGGCAAATACTTGCCACCCTTCACCCCCTGCTGTTCATTACTTGCCCATGTCGCCGAGGCCGAAACAGCGAACAGGAACCTCCAGACAGCGTCTGCTGCTTTTCCGCTCTGCTGGAGAGAGCTGGACCATTTGTGCTGTGCAGGGTGATGAGTGTCAGGGATTTGTTCCAAACCCTGTTGAGATGTGGCTTACATCTGTAAATCCTTTTCCGCTTCACGGCCCAGCCACAAGGCTTCATCCATGTGACTGCCCATCGCAGTGGCCAAGCCTCTGCTGGCTGGGGCACTTGGGGAAAGAGGAGGCAGCCCCAGGGTGTTGCTGTTGCTGTGCTCACCTTCCAGGGACAGGTGGCAGACTGAGCTGCCTCTGGACTGGAGCTGCATTGCCCCGGTCCAGTCCCAAATCCCGATCAGCAGCTCCTTCCGTGACTTTACTGGACTGATTTGGACGACCCTTCTGTGGCACTGGTTGTTCAACGGAGTGGCCCTGGTAGGCTGGCTCTGTTAGCTGACCAGGGAAGGTGTGCGCCAGAGGCAGGTGACCACCTGCTCTCCTTCCACCCCTTGCTCTTAGCAGTTGTTTCACTCTTGGGCCAGAGGAAGGTCTTCCTTAGGTGAGTAAGGCTTACCTGCATCAAACTGAAGAGATAGCCAGAATTATGGGGAGGGCAGTTCCTGGTCTGAGCACCTGCGATGGTGTCTCTTTTTATCTGGGATTACGACAGGGTTGGGGCACCTCAGTCGCTTTTTCCCACTTTTAAGGAGGTCACAAGTACAAGCATCTTCCCAGGTGGCTCCTGTTCTTCTCTATTGGAAGGAAAATATAGAGGGAAGATACAGACTAAGATCAATTAGGAGCAACCACAGTGAGCAATCATTAAGAAGTCAATAGCTGATAATGTGCTTTAGGAATACCTAGGAAAAAAAACCTAATGTTGATAGTAATTCATGACTATTGCTAAAGAAGTGACAAGGTATGTTCTGTAAATAGTAAAAATAGTCCAAGTGGTTTCTTTTTTAAATCCAAAGAGGTTTGTGTCTCATTGCTCAGGGAGCTGGCCCATTCTGCAAAACGTCTCTCTGGCAAAGCCCTCATGTAGCCCGGCCGAGTGAAGAAGGGGCTTGCATCAAGTCCTCTTCTAGTTTCCTAGTTTTCACGGAACTCTGAGCAAAAGACCATAAAAGCTGAACATAACAACCATGAACGTAGAGCAGATAAGCTCTGTAACGCTGCTGTTCTTCTGGGTTACGACTGGTGCCCTGAGACCCAAGGTGAAGGAGGACACCTGGCGGGATCTTCTGCTGGGTGGACCTCATGGCACTGGGACATATCCCCTTTGCTGCCATCTGAAGCCAAGATGTTTGCTGACCCGAAGGTATCTTTTCCTGTGCCAAGCAGGGAGCGTGCCCGGTGCGGAGTCTTTCTTTGTGCAAGGCTCTTGGGATGCTGTCCCAAACAGGTGCTCTTTCCTTCCTTCTATCCTGGACAAGGCATTAAGATCCCTGTGGTCACGCAGTTGTGGGTCCTGGCCATTTGTGGGTGTGGTATTGGATTACTGCTGGTATAATTAAATTCACTTCCCAGCTACTCTTCTCAGACTTCCATTTGAGTGGAGACTAATTTCTGTATAATAACATTTTGTTATTTGCAATAAATCATCCACAGTAAGGTGACTGGGTTATGTCATTATTTGCAAACCTATAAGTATAATTACCCAGAGCCTGAAAAACCTTCCTTTGAAGTGTTGGTTGTGCCAATCATCTGAACACAGTGGACGTGTATCTCCTTGCAGACGGTCCTGACCCAAAAATGATGGGCGTCAGGCAGGAAAGGCCCACCAGCCTCCTGCCCTTCCCAAAGAGGCTTGAAGCTTCCTCAGTGCCCCCAAGAGGCTGGTGGCCTGTCTTCAAGGGAGGGGGCTCAACTTTAGTCAGAAAGGGAGGGAGGGGAGACGAAGCCACAGCCGTCATGGGAAACCAACCCATCCTTGGGTCAGGAGAAACTCCTCTGTGAATCAGCCTTTAGCTAATGCTATTAGGGGGCTTTTGTTCATCTCAGCCCATATGAAGGGCAGCCAAAGTGCCAACTTCTCATATATCCACTACTGAATGTAAAGCAAATAATGCAGGGGAAAATCATTATTTTAAAAAAATATTTTTCTGTTATTGTCTCTTCATGTATTTGGGGAATACATGTCGACAGATCCCATTCCTATCAAACAATGTCGCTAAGTAGCTGCTACTCATTTTTTCATCCATTAACATATGTCAAAGAGTACTTATGGCATGGAAGAGGTTTGTTCCACAGTTTTTTCTGCCGTGGCAGGAAGTGTACTTTTTCAGGGTGGAGCCGATGAACAGCTGGACTGATTTGGTTCAGTTCAGCTCAGTTCAGAATTGTGTGTCTGAAGAACCTGCTCCCCTCTCACTGCCCCACTGCCCCCGTGGGGCTGGAATTCCAGAATCCTAACAGATGAATGTTTCCCTGGGGACAGAGATATGCTGCAGAGGGGACCCTTCCTCTTGTTCTGCAAGGTGCCCTCTCCTCTGTCATTGGCAGCCCTTGCAAGCCCTGGGAGAACGGCAGAAGATCCCAAACTAACTTGTGAGTTGTTTCTACAAGTTGTGATAGTGGATAGTAACTTGGGTGGCTTTGAAAGGAGAGCACTAAATTCATGGAAGACGTTTGTTTGTTTGTTTGTTTGTTTGTTTGTTTGTTTGTGCCAATTATTCACTATCTCAATCCTAGGAAGTTTTAAACTTTAGAGGTAAATTTAATTAATTTAATTTTAATTAAAATTAAACTTTGATACAGACATATACTTATGTCTGTAGATGTGCAGTTAGAATCCTAACCAGATTATTACTGGCTTCTACTCATAAGACTGTGAGGAGGGGTCGTCTAGCTTCAGGAGGAAAGGGAGTTTCATTGATGAGGAACACTTGCTGGCCCTCTTCTCTCGGAGAGCGACTGAGTCATAGAATCCCAGGAGCAGAAATTTCTTATTTCCAGGTGGAATTCCCCCTGACCAGCTTCTACCTGTTGATTCTGGTCCTCTATTCAGGTGCTATGGAGAATAAATTGATGGTGTTTTCTTTGTGGCAGCTCTTCAGGTATAGGAAGATACTACTAGGCCTCCCCTAAACCTTCTCTTTGTTGGGATAATCATATCTAGTTCCTATAGTCCTTTTTGGCACTGTGTAGCCTCCAGATCCCTTTATCATCTTTGTTGCTCTCTTCTGCACTCTTTCTAGGGATTCTACATCTTTTGTATTGTACTGACCGGAACTGGATTCAGTGTTCCAAATGTGGCCTCACAGGTATGATACAGAGTGATCCTACCATTCTCCTGATCTTGATGCTATCCTTCTGCTGACACAGCCTAGGACTGCATGGGGTTTTTGGAAGCTGCAACAAATTTCTGACTCATACATACCCAGGGCACCTAGATCCCTCTCAACTGCTATTGTGCCTGTACCTGGGCACCTGGTTTTATCTGCCTATGTGTAGGAACTTGCTTTTCTCACCACCAAATTCTCTCTTGCTGGATAGGGCCCAGTGCTCAAGTCTGTCAAGCTCATTCTGAGTCTGTCTTCCAAAATGTTAGCATTTTCCCCCCAGCTTGGTATTGTCTACAAATTTGATGAGCATCTTTTCAGGCCCTCGTGTAGGTCATTTATGCAGATTTTGAAGAGCACTGGGGCCAAGGCAGAATCCCGAGGAACCCCACTGCACGCTCCCCTCCACGTAGATGTAGTTCCATTGAGGACCAGACACTGAGTGTGGTTAGTCAGCCAACTGCAGATTGCTGTATCTCACTAAGAAATAGGCTGTGACCTACTGCATCAAGTGCCTTATTGAAATCCAAGTATGCTATATCCACAGAACTTCCTTAGTCCACTAATTCAGTCATTCTGTCAAAGAAGGCAGTAAGGTTTGTTTGGCATGTCCTCTTTTTAACAAACCCATGCTGGCTTCCATTAATCAGCTTGGGCATCTTTTCCAGAATTTCCCCAGCCCTGGTAGTTCCTGTTTTTCTGTTTGGACAGGCAGAATCCATTTGGGAAAAATGGCCTCTTAAATGCTAACTGGCTAAGGTTCCATGGGAGCCCCCTTGGAATGTATTGCTCCATAAGGAGGATACGAGTGGCCATCCTCCTTTCACCCCCTTCCAGGCAAGGAGCCCCCATGGCGTGGCTTCCACTTGTTTCTTGCGGGCTTCCAATTGCGCACCAACGCTGACAAGGTTCAGGCGCCTTCTGAACTAACAGCCCCCCCCCCCCCAATCGTGCTCAGGTTGAATCTGAGCTTGTTTTCCCCTGATCTTAAGCCTGACAGACTCCAGTCACAGGATCAGGGTCTGCATTTCATCTCTCATTTGGCCCAGGTGAGGATGTACAACTGGGTGGTATCAGCCTGTTGAGGCTCTCTCACTCTGAGCTGGATGGCCTCTCCCTGTGGTTTTCGGTAGATGTTAACAGATCTATCAAGCCCTGAAGACTTGGGGTGCCTCCAAGGAATAGGTGCAGGGGAGCTACTGTGGGAGAAGGGGACGTCTATGGCCCACTTGTGAGCACCCAAGACAACCTGGCAGAAACCTAAGGTTTGCAATGTCCTTCTGGTGCTGGGGGTGCTGGAAAGGAGGGCTGAGGCTTCAACTCCCAATAGCTACCAACACCTTTCAACTATGGTGGATTCCCACCAGGCACTCTATCCTTTGAGCAGCAATAGAGTACAGAATGACAGAGTTAGACGTGGACATGGAGGTCTTCTCCTGTTCAAGTAGGAAATCCTATACCATTCCAGACAAATGACTGTCAATTTCTTCTTAAAAACGTCCAGTGACAGAGCACCCTTAACTTCTGGAGGCAAGCTGTTCCATTGGTTAATTGTGCCCAATGTCAGGAAATTTCTCCTTAGTTCTAGTTTTGCCACTGCCCCATTCTCACGTTTGGATAGGAAAGCCCTTAGCTGCCTCTGGGGGTGCAAGTGTCACCTTGCTCTCTGGCTGCTCTCCAGATGCGTCTCAGGGGTTCTGGGGCTTCCTTCTCAAGCAGTTTCTTCCTCCTCTCTCCTCATCCCCAAAGCAAGGCCCAAGGCTCCCGGGGAAGTCTAGACAGAGGAGAAATAAACAATCCCCCATCCCAGATTTCAAAGTCAGAATCAGCTGGGTAATCAAAGCTAGCTGCTTGCAGTTGCTGCCTCACGCAAGTGGCCAGATAGTGTGGTCAGGACACAGGTTTCTCGGAATGGGACAGCTAGGCATGGCAAGCTCACTGCCAGCAGGTCGCCTCTGCCAAGTCACTTCTGCCAACTCACCACCAGAAGAAGTCACTGCAGAACTCCACAAAGCCAACTTGGAGACAACCTGCCATGTGTGGCTGGAGGGAGAGCCAGGTGGATGTGCAAGCAAGCGCCTGGGGGACAGCACAGGGCAGTGGTGGCGGCTGGGTGCCTCCCATTTTCACACACACACCGCTGCTTCCACTGCTGTTGCTGCCGAATAAGGCCAATAAGGTTGGGGCCCGTGGTGGGCGGGGCAGGCAGTGGGGAAGCGGCGGCTGGGGGGCATCCTGTTTTCAAACCACCTGCCGCTGCCGCCGCCGCCATTCTTGGCTTGGTGTATGTGAAAATGTGATGGCCTGGGTGCCACCTCCCCACCGCCCACCCCACTCATCACTGCCACTGCTGCCATTACTCAGCCCTTCGATCCAAAGCTCAGCAGCAGCCGCTGCAGTGGCAGTGAGGGGTGTGAAAATGGGACGCTCGCAGCTACCATCATCTCTTTGCACTCTGCCCACCCACCTGCTCACCTGTCTGCTCGGGTCTCCGGCTGTCCGCTTCAAGATGTCCCTGTGGTGAGCTGACCATGTGGCCCTGTGATAGTGAGTTGGCAGGGGCAACCTGGCAGTGTCAATCTGGCCATGGTGAGTTGTCCTAGACCCCA